>ML800977.1:109127-127645 GCA_009831015.1 Picea engelmannii | reverse complement strand
ATATATATATACATTTTTGGATCCTTGTGATGTTCACATGTGTTGATGTTTGTGTTTATGATGTCTAATTTATATGTCGTGACAAACTTTTGATAGGTTATGTATGTGTAATGGTAACTTGATGTAATAAATGCCAATATAACACTAGGTTAGCCATATTATTTGCTATTGGATTGCATTGTCTTGGGATATGTGTAAATGTGATTGAATCAAAATGTTGTGATAAAAGTCTAACTTGCAGGTATTTGCAGTAGAGTCAAGGATCATGGACACGGTACACATTGTTGAGCTGGAGGACAACAACTTGGGAATCGAGTAAGATGTTAAGGTGATGAATACGATGGTGACTGGCCTCGGAAAGGAGGCCAATGATGGTTGTGTATTCAACTTGGTTGTTGGTTACCGAGCCCAGGCATATGCCGTTGGAGTGGAGCAGTTCATGTGAGGGGGTATAGAGGGCCCAAATTGCTAAAGCAATATTTTGTGTCCAACAACTAGTTTTGTCGGCATAACCGATGTGGTAGGCCAATGGAGGAGGCATCTGTCAATAACAAAAATGATAGATTAGATGCAAGGCATGGAGGAAAAGAATATTAAAAACTCTACAAAAAGTGTGAAAAAAGTAAAATCCTAGTGTAGAATGGCTACGCTCAGGTGTAAAATTTCTTTAAGTACAACCCGTTGATGGGTTCTTTGATAGGGTGGCCTTCGGGAGAGGCCAGGATATATGTTCCTTTAGTGAGGAAATATTGGATGATGTAATGTCCATGCCATAATGACTCGAATTTTCCATGGCCGAGGGTATCATGTGCGATATCGTAAGAAAGGATGAGGTCGCCTTCGTTGAATGATCGAAGGTGGCCTTCAACCTTTTTTTGGCTACTTAATTGTTATGTGATCAAGATCGACGCTCTTCATCCATCGACTCTAAGTTCAACAAATGCTGCTCCATTGGAGTAGTGTCGGGTAATAGCTCAATAGCGGTGCATAAGGTGGGTATTTATCACTCGATGGGGAGAGTGTCCTCGACCCCATGGACAAGATGAAATGGTGTGAAACCAGTGACAGTTTTAACTGCCATGCGATAAGCCCATAGTGTGGAAAACAACATATGGTGCCAATTGGTCTTATGTTTGTTAACCATACGCTACAACATGGTTTTGAGGACCTTATTGACCACCTCTACCTATCTGTAGGATTGAGGGTAGTATGGAGAGGAGAATTCATGGGAGAAGCCTAACCTAGAGGAGATTTCAACGAAAATCTCATTCTCAAAGTGTTTCCCATGATCAGAGACTAACTGTACTGGGACTCCAAAGCAGGAGGTGACGTGGTTAAAGAAAAAACATGCTGCATTGTTAGCGGTGTTGTTGAAGGTGGGCATGGCTTCAACCCACTTGGTGAAATAATCGACTGCCACAATGATGTATTTTTGTAATGAATGGGTGGAGAAGAGTGAGTGGTTCTCTTTCTTTGTTGACATATAGATGACATTTGTCACAATGATTCAGAGCGTAAGTGCAATCATGAAACAATGTGGGCCCAAAGTATCCTGCTCGAATGATTTTATGGGCAGTGGACATCCCTAAGAGGTGGCCACCGCAAGTGCCATTGTGGTAGTCATTCAAGACTCTATAATATTTGTCAATAGTCAAACATCGACGAAGTATGGTCTCAACCCCTCGTCGATATAATATATCACCGATAAGGAGGTAGCGGGGGGGCTAGTATCGAATATGTCGACGATTGTCTCGGGAAAGGTGATTTCCAAACTGTTGTGTTTAGAGGTAGATATTGTCATACCAGGGGTCATCCGAGGGGATGTAAAAGAGATGTTCATTGGGGAATTCTATATTGACGGGAGAACTGGTAGTATTGGAAGGAAATTCCATAATGAGTTCGGCAAGAATGAGGGCTTTCTTGCTCTTGGGTGTTGAAAATTCAATGTCTTACTCCTGAAGGATGATGATCCATCGGGAAAATTTTCCATTAATTTGTTGGCAACTGATCAAGTATTGCATGGGGTTGGAATTTTCTATGACCTTGGTAGTTCGAAGTAGGATGTAATGGTGCAATTTCTGGACTGTGAGGAAAACTACAAGGGCGAGTTTCTATTCATGATTGTATTTCAAGTGTGGTCCTGAAAGGATTTTACTAATGTATTAAATTACATGCTCACGGTCATCATCCCCTAATTGGATGAGAACTCCTGCTAATGAGATGGTTGAGGCTGATAAGTAGAGGATATAGTCACGGTCATAGTCGGGTGCGATAATCAATGGGGTGTTGGAGAGGGCTGCATTAATATCATCAAAAGTGGTTTGAGCATGTTCATCCCATTGGAATGGGATATCGTTCCGTAAGAGGTGAAGGAAATCGTGTGCACGAGTGGCGTAATCGGGAACAAAGCGGCGTAAAAAGTTAGCTTTTCATTGTAAGCTTTGTAGTTGGTGTAAATTCTTGGGGGGGGGGATTTCAATTATGGCTTGGACCTTGAGGGGCTCTACTGTGATGCCGTGTTGGGAGACAATGAACCCAAGGAGGCATCTAGCAGTGACGCAGAATATGCACTTGAGAGGGTTCAAGTAGATATTGTATTGATGACACCTGTGAAAGATAGTGCATAAGTCATTGATATGTTGAGTGCATTTCTTGCATTGAGCAGTGAGATCGTCCAAGTAGGCAAGGATGATTTGAGCCAGATCATGAAAAATGTATTTCATGGCGCATTGGAAAGTGGAACCAGTGTTATTGAGGCCAAAAGGCATGACATAATATGAAAAACTACCCCAAGGGGTAGTCAATGCGGTTTTGTATTGATTGGATAGGTGAATCTGAATTTGGTTGTAGCCAGAGAAACCGTCCATGAAGGACAAAGCCTCGTGGTCAGTGCAATCATTGATAATTTTGTCGATAAAGGCCGTTGGAAAATTGTCTTTAGGACAGGCGTGATTGAGATCACGAAAGTTCGTACAGACGCGGATAGTGCCCTATTTTTTGTTAACAGGGACAGGGTTGGAAACCCATGATGTATATGCGATGGGGTATATGAACCCTACAACGCGTAATTTTTCAATCTCAGATTTGATGGTTTCCTTTTTAGATGGGTGTAATGGATGTTTATTTTGTTATACAGGGGTAATATCAGGCCATCTGTCTATACAATGTTTGACAATAGAGGGATCAAGGGTGGGAATTTATGTGTATGACCAGGAAAAAATGTCCCGGTATTCCTAGAAGAGAGCTTTGTAAGCTATGCTTTCTTTAGGAGAGCATGCGACGCCGATGGTGATTTCCTCTGTGATTCTAGGTTTGATGGAAATATCAATTTTGACGGTGGGGGAAATGTTGGCCATGTTTCCTTCTTCAAAAGCGTTGGGGTCAGGGATAGGGTTATTGAACCAGTCTATATGCCCCGAGGGGAGAAAATATTTGGTTTCGATTGCGTATATGTGATTTTTTTTGGGAAGCATAAAGGCTTCCTGTGAAAGAAGGAGTGCTCTATGATGGAGTAGATCCCATGGGAAATTAGGGGTAGTTAATTTCTTGAGGATGTCTTCGTCACAATGGAACTATCAAGAATATAAGGGATCCATGGGAGTAACATTGGTGACTGTCAGTGTGTGATTATATTTTGGTGAAGAGGTAGAGGGAATGATGCAAGGGGGTTGTGATGGTTCGATCGACATAAACCAAATATCAAGATACTATGGGCTGAAAATGGTAGTCGGGCATACAATTTTCGTGGGGAAATGAATTGGAGAATTCAGGGGATTTGGGGGCAAATCCTCCTCTAGACTATCTATGAACCTTGCAGGAATGGTAAGTGCTCAGGCTCAGGAGAAAAGATATAAACCATATCAGGTGATGGAGTAGGGGTAATTATTGGTTCTACTGGCAGTGTGGGAGGTATAGGATTTTGAATAAGAGAGATTTGGCGATGCCTGTATTCAATGATCATAGGACATTGATATGTGAAATGATCAAGTGATTCACATAAAGAGCAAGGGCATCTCATACATTCATTGATGGAGGTTGCGACATAGTGGATGTCAGTGACATGAGGTTGAGATGATGCGGATGGAAGGGGTTCCTGCTAAAATCTCTGGTGGACCATCGTTAGCGTCTGTCGAAATTGAGGTAATGTTAGGAAATCGTGGGTGTAATGGCCATACGCTAAACATATGGCACATGCCAATTTGGTTCGCAGTCCTTTGCTACTTGTATTAGGGGATGCAGTGGTATTACTGGAGGAAGTGACGAGTGGTGTCATTTCCCAAGGGAGTTGAATTAAATTGCGTAGCTCGGGAAGAGACAGGCATTTATTGGTGGGGTGTCTGTCTTTCTCACATAGTGCGCAAGGAGGTTGAACTCGTGGGGGGAGTGGAGTAGTGGGATTTTTCTTCTTCCTTCTACCCCCAGCTATAGTAGTGGCGCTAGCAAGTGGGGGTGAGTGTGGTGTGGTTGGAGTAAGTATTGGAATCTACTTCGGGATTCCTTCTATTTGGGGAGGGAGGGATGGTTGAGGGACCATCATGGGTGGATGTAGATACCATACTGGAATTTACAGCACCATATTGGGAAGGGTAAGTGTTGTGGCTAATAGGAAATATTGTACGCTCAGTGGGGGGTAAAAGAAGGGGATTTGAGTGATAACATTGCTGATTTAGAGTTCTGGGAAAAAAGAGGTAGGCATGTTCAAAAGTGTCGAAGACCGAACTATCAAAGTGGATCATAGTCGTTGGTTTTTGCAGGAACGTGATTTGTAGATATTGTCCGGATATGTTTGTCAGTTCGACATTCGAGTAAAAAGGATTCAGCTGTAGTTGAAACCACCGAATCCTGAAGCTCTGAAGCGCCTTTTGAGGTTATCCCTGGGTCATAGCTTGACATCATATGAAGAAGGAGGGTCCTAGAAACAGGAGCTAGCGCATTTTATTTATATTGCGAAAAAGGAATAGGGGCTTAGCAGGAGCCTGCGAGTTTTCATAGAACCTGCACCTTAGGAAAAAAGGGGCATGTTTAACTTGATTTGGGTTCCAACGGGGGGTTGAAGAGCTAACTCAGCTCATTATTTTGAACGATTCTAGACCGGGAGGTCGAGTAGCCCCGAGGAGAGAAGGGGGGTCAACTTCAAGTGGTATAAGAGCTTTATTGTTCTTGCAGACAATAGGCAAAGGAGAGAGGAGACAAAGAATATGGTCTGATACCATCAAATGGTATCAGAGAGATTAATTTTCATTTGCAGACAACAAGTGAAGGGAGATAGAGTGTTTATGATCTTTGGGGGATGGTTGCAATTTCGTAATAGTAAAGAAAACATCCAAGTGGGTTGCAGGAAAATATGGAGGTGCTCTGAGTTGAAGGGTAACAAACAAAATTTCTAAGAGGGCGGAGGAAGAAGATGGCTATTGAAGGCCATAAGTGTGGTCGAAGAGGAGAATGCCAACAGAGAAGAAAGGAAGAGATGTATAAGGAGCTTGAGGAGATAAGAGTATAAATGGAGAGGATAATGTTGAGGATGCATCATGAGTCCCAGGTACATTAGAGGTATGAGTGGCCCATTAAGAAGAGAGCAATATGGCTTGTTCAGAAGTTGTTGGTCAGAAGGAAGCAACAAGTGTTGAGGAGGTGTATGAGGAAAGTTGAAACCCGTAGTGACACAAATAAGATGGTTTGCATCTGCAAATCGGATTTTGGAGAATACCTCAATGAGAAGGAGGTGAGATTAGTTGATCGCATGAACTTCCAAGAGGGCAGAGGATAAATCCCATATTTCTAGGTGGGAAAGGGACATGAGATGAGATCATCTAGGAGTTCATATCAACAAGGAGTGTTGATGGAAGTGTATCAAAGGAGCATTATGATCATTGGGGGAATTCAGATATTCCTTCCAATTATCCCAACAGAGACTAGTGCACAAATGTTAGGTGCAACAGCAAAAGGACAACCAATAGTGACTGTCATAGAGGATGAGGAGAAGGAGTAGGCACTTATGTCTGCCCTAGTAGAAAAGGAGGAGCACACAGTGGAGTTGCTAAATCAGTGGGAGATGGAGTTGAAGTTGTTGTAGGATTGGTTGGACAATCCAGAACCATAGAAAGACTACTAGGATGAAGTCATGCAAAGAGGAGGAGAATTACAGCCTGAGGAGCAGTTGGAGGAAGCTGAAGATGTACTAGTAAAGGAGCTGGCATAAGTTGAGCTATCGAAGGAGATTGTTGGACAAAAGTCTAGTAACGAGGCTGTAGAATCTGAATCTACAGGGAAGTGGTAATTCAAGGCCAAAGAACAAGAAAACAATAGGGGAGATCAAATTGATCTACCCATTGATAAGGAGGAAGTGCATCAAAGAAGACTACCAAGGGGAAGCCAACTAGAAGAGAAACTGAAAGAAGTAATAAAGGAGATAAGAGAGTTAATGGTGAAGCCAGAAAAATAAGCTGTCAGCATGAGCAAGTTGAACAGAGGGGAATTAGAAGGAAGAAGGAAGAGCACTGAGTTTCTAGGAGGGAACCAGAAAAATACTTTGAGGGGGAAGAAGGATTTGTTGAAGGAACAAATGGAAGCGTCCCTTAGGATTCTAAGTAATTTAAAGCTCATGAGAGATAGTTTAAATATCAGCAGAGAGTGCAAAGGCTGAGAACAATTCAAGTAGTGGAATCTAAGTAAAGTGCAAGGAGTGTGCAGAATCAGATTTATTTCAAGTTCTGAAGCTCAGGAGGAGAAGAGTAAGTCGAGACCCAGGAGTCAGGCTCATAGGAGAAGGTTCAAAAGTCGAACTTTTGAAAATTATTCAGAAAGCCTTCATTTGAAGGAAGTCATAGCCACATCCGAGGAGAAGTTACAAAAACCTTCATATATGTTGTCGAAAGTGATCTGGACCATTAGATCAGGGTCTAGGATGAAGGAGGAGCGCGAAGGATCCTAGCCGTCGGTTCTGAGTGCGAAGGATCGACATTTGTTGGATCCAGGTAAAGTGCATGTACTTTAAATTCCTTTTTAAGTGTACAAGATTAAGGAATTGCCAATTCCCGAAGTCTCGAAGTGGATCAGGACCGTCCATCATCTCGAAAGAAAATGTGGCAGAGATCCACACACTTCGAAAAAAAATAACTTTGGGGAAAAGTGGGAGTGGAGTGTGCAAAACTCCCGAAGTTGCGAAGCATATCATGGTCATCAATTTCCATGAGGCACGTGGCATCATATCCAGAGGTCTGAAGGTCTAACACTGTGGAAGAGAGAATGATTGGATTTGTGAACTCCTGAAGTCGTCGGGGGCCTGAAGCAAATCTAGGTCATCAATCCTGCAGGGATAGGTGTCACCAGATCCTGCAGTTTGTAGCAAGATAAATTTGAATGTTTGAAGGTGGTCAAAGAGAAGGATCATCAAAGTCCCGAAGTGGCGAAATGAATCTAAGTCATTGATATCGAGGAGGATACGTGGCAGCATATTGAAGAGTTTGTGAGAAAGAGCTCCAGAATATTTGTGTGGAGCAAAGAGAAAAAATTATGAAGTCGTAAAGAGATGAAGTAAATCTGGATCATTGGATCTAGAAGGATATGTGGTAGAGATCTACGTACTTCAGAGGAAAACACTTCGACAAAAAGTCTTTGTGGAGGGTGAAAGAATCATTGAAGTCGTGAAGTAGCGAATTCCTTTGAGATCATTGATCTCAGGAGGACATGTGTCATCACATCGTGGGATCCTGAAGTGTGCACATATAAGGGAAATAAGGAATCATCCTAGCCATCCATTGTTGGAACATGTTTCATTAGGAATATCACTTCAGTGATACGATACTTCAGGGGAATTGGAGAGAAAAGTCTCGAAGAGAAAAAGTCTCGAACTCTCGAAGTCAATAGGAGTCATTGATGAATGGAGGGACATGAGCAGAGTGATAGTTTACTTCATAGGATTGATACTCCAGAAGAAAGAGAGTAGAGGGGCGTTGAATGCAAGTCACCCAAAGGGGAATAAAAGGACATGTCGACCATTGATCGAGGTGGTTACGTGGATTTCGATCCATAACTTCGCGTAGAATTACTCTAGGGAAAAAGGGAATTGGAACATTTGGAACTCCCGAATGCCTAAGTCTCAAAGTAGATCACAGTTGTTGGATATTAGAGGAGTGTGGACCATAGATCTGGTCCAAGTGAGTTCGTCGATTCAGAGTTCGTGGAAAGAGGAGGTAGGTGCGTTCAAGAATGTTGAAGCTCAAACTGTCAAAGTGGATCACAGTGGTTGGTTTTTGGATGAACGTGAGTCATATATCCCATCCAGGTAAGTTTGCCAGTTTGGGGTTTGGGTAAAAAGGCTTCAGTTGTGGTTGAAACAACCGAATCCTGAAGCTCCTAAACGCCTTTCAAGGTTATACCCGGGTCACATCCCAAGGTCATATGAAGAAGGAGGGGCATATCAATAGGAGCTAGTGCATGTTATTTATATTGCAAAAAAGGAACATGGGCTTAGCAGGAACCTGTGGGTTTTCATAGAACCTGCGCCTTAGGAGAAAAGGGGATTTTGTAACTTGATTTGGGTTCCAGTAGGGGGCCCCAAGAGCTAATTAATCTCAGTCTTTTGAACAATCCTAGAACGGGAGGTCGAGTAACCCCAAGGAGATAAGGGGGATCTGTGTCAAAATATCTCTCACATCTCTTGAACTCAATAGGAACTTCAAACTCTCCATTATTTCCATTTCTTTTTTTAATATAAACATTATGAATGATCGAGTTAAAGGAACCTAAAGGAATTCATGCTTCTAATAGAGAAGATTCAAAAATTTGCATGAAATTAGAATATAGATATACCTTCTTACGAGATTCGGAAGTGGATGATCATAAACTACAAATTCATTTATCTATCTATAAATTCCACATATTTTAATCCCCAACAACACACCAATATTCATAATTCCCTTCAAGGAGGTTTCCCTAACATCCATGTCATGGAAAAATTTCTTACGGAAATTGGAAAAATACTTATCAATGTGCCCTAAAACAATCAAGACTACGTATTCTAGGCCAAATAAAGGGTAGAAATTATTGACCCCATCCATTCTTATAATATATGATTATCATAAAACAAATAATCTTTTATATTGGTATAACTTACAATATTCATTCTCAATTTTAAAATAGGATTATTTTATATATAAATCCAAATATAAATGAGTTTCAATTACCAAAATGCAACTCAAACTATATGGAAAAAAATATTTTCAGATAACTCTTTTATGATACATGAGTATGAAAAACTCATGTTAATTTCTATAGAAAATACATCCACAAAATAACCTGCTCTATTTTTTAGAATGATTTTCTTCCATTTTTCAAACAATTCTCGAAGGTAAGCCAAAGTTTTGAGTTGTTTTTGTATATTCTCACATATATAAATTTTTTGATGGAGAATGAATAATTTAGAGAGTCAAAACATTTTTAAACCTCACATTAAATATTCAAGTAGTAAAATCTTGTATTGAATTTGCAGTAGGTGAATAGTCCAATTTGTTTGGTGGCTCTGATTTTGATTGTATTATTTTTTACTACATTCCTTGAATCAATAAATCAACTTCTTAATTTTTCAGATAAAAGATTAATTTGTTCTTTTATTTGAATTCTATCAATGTATTCCAAACTCTAAAATGATGTGTATATGGTAAAAAAGTCATTGGGTTCCATGGAACATTAATTTATTCGACATAATTCTATTTATTCATGACTTTTGATTAATGCTTGACATCCCTTCTATTGTCACTATCTTCCCATTTTATCCATATATAATTTTAAGGTTGTTGATTGGATATGTGCTTCTTGAGACTTGACACCATGACGTCCAAGAGCTAGCATGTTTCCTTTCTCTAAATATTGGAAGACATGATATTTGCAAGTTTTTTTAATTTCAAGGTGTGGTGGATGACCAATTGTGTGGGTATTGATAGTTCCAACAAGGAGTTTGAGATGCATTGCTACTTATATTACTACCCACTTAAATAGACTCAACACTTACCATAGATCGATGAACATACATGTTTGTGCATAACAGACAAATATGTATTGGGAATGACCTCATTCCCTCTATCTATAATTTCCATCAATTCCCACTTGATTGAAGTGAACAATGTAGTATGGATCACATGCACTTGATGGCATCAAGAAAATGGGTGGATGACAACAAAATATTATGTCATGATTGATCAAACAATCGAAGAGAATAGGAGGATACCAAGAACTTTTTCAATGTAATCAGTTTTGAATTTAACAAAGAATTTAGTAATGTAATCCTTTTTAGTGTGCAGAATTATGGGATTAACATACTTGTGAAATTAATATTGCTCATATTCTTAGAGTGACATAAATTAACTTTGATCTCATGGGAAGAAGTAGTGGCTAGTTGGAAAATTTAAGATGATGAAAAATTCAAGCATTGTGAAATTCGATAGCCATCGAACTAATATTGTTGTTATTTACCACTTCCATGTCATGATATAAAGAACAATGATTGTAAATATATTAACATATTTTCATAATTGAGAAATATATATAGGGTACAAGCTATATCCATTTTTGTAAACATATATGTTTATCACACATGTTATGATATTGTTGTAAACATGTAAAGTGAAGAAATAAATCATTTAGAGTCATCCCATTACTAGTTTGATTAGTGTAAATATCGGTGCATGCATTTCTATATTAACTATGTGAGAGTTTTCGAAATGTCACCTTGTCTTTGGTATTGCATTGCATAGATTGGCATGGTTAAGAGGAATTCAATGTAAATTAATGGAATTAATTGAGTGTGGTGGAATTCGTATATAAGAATCTAACTTGGATCTAAGATTTTTAGCTCTTTGGAAAATGAATAGATAAGTTTGGCACCAACATCTCAAGAGCAAGGTTGTGCTACAATTTTTTTTAATATGTGGACATGAGGTATTTGTGAAATAAAGAAAAAGTGTTGACATTTACTCTTTCAATCATGATTCATATTGAGTGGCAAGGATTGATTACAAAGAACAATGAAGGTAAGTTTACAAACAATTTGGACTTGAGATGACTATGTAATAAGTTGTGACTAGACATTTAAAATCAAAATCATTGCTAAGGTAGGGTTATTGAGACTTTTGATTTTAACTGTTATTAATAATATATCACCAAACATGAAAATTTATAATTTATTAAGGAAATATTACAAAGTCTTGGGGATTGTATTAGTTTTGTAACGATTTATGACAATGGAAATTTTCAAAATTTCTTGAAACTAGTACCTAAAGTAAGGGAACTTATTCATGACTTTTATGCAAGATGATATGCTTCATGCATGGAGAAACATTAGAATCTCAAGGATACCTATGAGTTCYTGATCATGTAAGATGACCTTGATTGTCATATAACATTTAATTCTCTTTGTCAAATAAAAGCTCATTGATGTTTAGTTATTATTCATTCATTTAAACTATTATTATATTTGAAAAATGTAGGTTTGAGGGAGGTCAATCCACAATCCAGAACACATTTTCAACCAGGTTTGTACTTCCCATGTTTTTTTATTCTTTCCTTGGTTGTTTTTGATGTGTTTAGGAGCATACGAAAAGCACCCAAGGAAAGAGTAGAAAACATGGGAAGCACATGGAACAACCTGAACACACACTGCTAGAAAATTGGCTCTATTTCATCTTTGATGATGAAGGACTAGGTATACTACGTTGAGATCACTATCGATGCATAATTTATTATCGCTATCAGTTTGTTTTCTTGTAATGTTGAGATCATTCCCAACAGTCGAACAATCCACTCCAATGATGTTAGAAAATAATAATTATATGTCTTTTCTCTAAATGTGTTGCAAGACAATGCATCAAAATATTCTAAGACAAATAACTTATGCACAAGTACTATCCCTTATTCCCTTTGTTCAATGGTATACCAAGACATAGTACAAATGGCATGGGGATTAACTATACAAGTGGAGGAAATTAAAATTTTTCCAGGATATCCTATAATGAAATCGTATTATTTTTTTTAATATACACAGTGTCATCAGATATTAGATGAAAGGATCGACAATACTAATCATTGGAGGCATGGAACCCCCATCGACGATACTATACAACCGTCAGATATTTGTCTAAAGGAGATGTTGGATATCTGATGACCTGACCGACAGTTCTATCCATTAGAGGTATGCCACCCTCGTCAGAGGTATTGTACTATCGTTGAATATTCATTGAAAGGGGACGTTGGATATTTGACGTCGAGATCGAAAGTAATGATCATAGAAGGTATGACACCCCCTTCGAAGGTACTATTGAATCATCGTCCATTCGATGAAAACGGTTGTCGGATATGAGACCATGTTTTTAATAGTAATAATTGTATGGACATAGGTTATTAGACGTATATTTATGTTGGATTTCCAACACATATATGTTGGAAATAATGTCTAATTTCAATGATGTTTTGTCCCTTAGGGTTTTTGGTATATCCGACGACAGGTTTTCAGATATCAATGTCAGTACATTCATTGGATAGTCGATGTGAATGAACTGATGAAACTAATAACCAGGTTTCCTCTGAGGGCCGATAAAATTTCATCGACAAACTGATGTGGCATTGTTGGATTTCAGTGCACAAGAAGAAGTGGTACAAGAAAGAACAAAAGTGAAAGGATGACGCTGATATTATGGTGCAAAAGACACAAAGCGACCATTCAAAAATTGTACAAGGAAATGTCAAAGGTCCTGATAGTAGTTGAAGCTACTATGGAAGATAATGTATTGAATATTTTCAAAGTCATGAAGGGATTCCAAGAGAATATTGAGGACCTACAGTTACAAAGTACACTAGGCACACCACTAGATTTATGAGAAGGAAGATAGAGACTGGCGATGATAAAAGTCACCAATATGAAGAAGATAGAAGAAGAGTGTGTGGAAATCTACAAGGACAACGCACAAATATGGAATGACATAGTGAAATATCTGTAGATGAAGGATTTGGAGGCCAAATTAAGATAAGCGTAGGAAAAGGCCCAATGATATTCAGAGAGAATCAACACACTTCCACTAGCTAAATGTATAACAAAAATTTTGGCACAACAAATGTCATACATGGAATTCCAACACATGAGGGATAAACAAAATATCCTTCAAAAAAATTTAGGACTATTGTAGGAAGAAGCAGTAAGGGTGATTGGTGAATTGGCCACTACACAGGGCAATGTGAAGAAAGCATCCCATGAAGTAGAATAAAAACTTACAGCCTTGACTGTGCAGGGGGTCGACGAGATTTTGGAAACAAAGAAGACAATAATAAAGGAAGTTTTGGAAGCCAAGAAACCTCCAATAAGTTCATCCAAGAGAGGAGGAGAATGAAACAAGCCTAAGTGGATCGGGATGAGCCACATGTGAGTGTTGGAGGCTTGTTGGACAAGACGTTTTGGGATACAATCCCGGTAAAAACCCTAAGTATAGAAGAAGTGCACATAAGAGGTTCACAGAAGAAGAAGGAAGACTAGAGAGTGTGCAATTGAGGCTCATCATGAATTACAACATGCAAAAAGAAGAATAAGTAAGAAAGGAGAAGAAAGAAGAATAAAGAAGAGAATAAAGCAAGGGAAGAAAGTAGGAGAAAAGGAAGGATGACATCCTGACATGACAAAGATAGAAGGACGTGAAAAAGATGGAAGAACAATAGTAAGATTGAAAAATCCTCATGTAGACATAAAAACAAGTGAAACAAACCCGAACAACTAGTTAAATGGAGTAGTCATCCATTGTAATAGGGTTTTAATCCATAGAATGGATGTATAAGTATGTAATAAATTGGGAGAATATGGGATCCTCACTCTTATGTTCCTGATTGTGTTTTATTTGCTATTTATCTTTATGTATCTTCTCTTTTATGTGAAGAAAATAATCTATGTTTGAATGATAAGAGGATGATGGAGAGAGGCAGAGGCTTTCACTGTAGAACAACTAGGCTAGGAGAAAGGAAATATAACCATGATGTATATCTGTAAGCACAGTGCGCAAGCCTGAGAAATTATCAAACTCATAATAAAGAAGCCATTTTTTGTGGACGTAGTCTAGAGTTAGGTGAACAACGTTAACTCTTATGTCGAATGTCTTTTATATGATTGTTCATGGATTCTACCTGGATGTGTATTATATTAGATTTATCTTATGTATAATCATTGCATAATAATCATGACTAGTACATTAATGGAGTATGTGGTAATATGGAATATAATGGTAGTATGAATAAAAAATCACTAAGTAGTTAATAAAGAACAAGGACAAAGAAAAACACACAGAACCAATAAGTAAGGATGAATAGAATGGTCACCTCATATTCTGTCACTATTGTAGAAACTTGTTGCTTTCCATCCTAATAGATACCTCGGGTGAGACTTCATATTCACATGAAGGTGATTACTAAAGGGAGGTATGAAGGTATTTTTTGGTCAACCGATAACTTGAAACTAGGGTCTTACAACCGCATGTAGTGCCAACACCAGTCTACTTAACATTCAGTCATTATGCCTCATATTATGTGCACAAAACCACAAGACATGTAACGTATTCATACAAACCATTCATACATTAAGTGTGCATAATAATCATCATAGTAAACAAACATATCACAGCATACATCAAGACAACATTATTTAATGTGGTTCACCCCAAACTGGGCTACATCTACAATGACGAGTTTCTTATATTATCATTCATATTCATTCCTTACAAAAGATGTGCACGAATCTCACACATAATATCTCAGTTCTACCCCAAAATTTCCTTGTCGTTCATTCATATAGTGCACACTTAGCTCGCTCTCATCAACCTCCAACATCCCTTTTACCCAAAACACATACATATTTATACATTAATATTAGAGCGTATCCTATTACAAAATGGACCAAAGGGCCTAACTAACTTCCTTCTTTCGCACACGTTGGTGCTCAAAATGCACTAATTGCCTTCCTTTCTTCCATGAGTGTTGATCCTTAGTCGACTTGTCATGCGGGTTTCTCTTGCGTGATTCCCAAAATGTTCTTCGTCAAAAATCCCCCAACGATCACTTGTGGCTTTTTCTGATCCACTTCAGGCCTTATTCCACGTTTCCATGAACATATGGAATGTTTCTCTTGCATTCATGATATTCTCCTTTACTTTTGTTTCCTGCTACAAAATATTCTCAATTGTCTCTATAGTAATTTCTAACTTAAGATATTCTTCATGAGTAGTAATTGAGTTAAATAAGCGTGTAAATCTTTAAATTTATCCTTCAATATGGGTAGATGGTTTTCTTGTTTCTCGAGTATCATAAATGTTGCAATACCCAGGTTCCTATTGCGCAGAAAGTTTTCTTCCCTTGTTCTTCGTGTTCCTATTCTTCTTATTGATCCTTCATTGGTTCTTGTGTCTCCCTCTATGTCATTTAACACCTCATTGGCATCCTTTTCTATGCAATATTGTTCTAGGAAAGTTTTCCAAACTTGGATCTATTGCTTTTGTTCTCGAGACTTCTTATTGCACTTGCATTGTTGTTGTCTTACTACACTATTTCTTTTGCTATGATGAGGATTCTCCTGTATTCGATGGTGCCATTTCTCTCTGCAACTAAATCACATCTACAACTTTATTGATCATTTTTGTCAAACTCACTCAACTTATTTTGTCTCTTTGAATGCTTAAACAATAACCTTTTCCTGTTGACCCCTCATCTACTTTTATAGCATGTCACTAGCTTCTTCCATTATTCCGAGTGCCTAATTTTGCGGTCTAATCCACTTTCATTCACATTCAATTATTTTCCTAAATCTTCATTAAATTTATATCCTTTGGAGGATCATACGTTATATTTTCTATTCTCTCAAAATCCTCTTTTAGTTTTTCATTTATGACTACACGTCTCCACTACCATGGTGTCATGTTTTCTTTTTAATGGTTGTCGCGTCGTGTATGTTATTTAATTATTTTCCTACCCTCTTCACATATCTTTGTCACAATTTGATCCTTCTTATTGTGCACAATTCCTTCCTCTTTCTACATATTTGCGCCATTTTCTTATTTACCTCCGTACTAGTTTAACTGTTTGAACAATACCTTATGGCTAACTTCAACCTTCTTTCTCTTGACTCAAACTCTTTTATTGATTTTATTTTATTTTTCTTTTCCTTTCTACAATACATTATAATATAGATCTTATGGTACACAAACTACATGCTCAAACTAGTGCGTGAAATCCTGATTGTCCCTATAGAGTTTTAGTCGACTACCATTAACCACTGCTTCCACAAGTTCCCCATTAATTTTCTCCAATTAAATATCACACACCTCTATTACAAACCTTATCATATATGGACCCAACGAATGCATTTGGAACTTCCCAAGGTGTTGTAAAAACTTGATTTCATAAAGCAATTTAAGTCTCAAGTATGGAACTTCTTCTGATTAATATGTCTATCATTCCTTGATTTTTCTCATTCTTTATAAAATTGATGATGAAATCCTATGACAAAATGGTCTTCCTCTAGTTCTACTAGCTATGACAGTCTTCTTTCTAGTACGCCTGAATCATTAAGCTTTGTCAATGTTGGAATTCCCATACTTGGCACAATAAATTTTGTCGAAATACCTACTTCTTGGCCATACTCTACTGAATGGTATTTTTCCTATCAATGTCTTGCATGTAGTCCTATATTCACATAACACTATATGAATCCTCAATGTTATCACTGAAATCTCATCTACAACATTACATGCAAATGGTTACAGAAATACAATAATGCCAAGAAAAATTAGTTCACCAGGAGCACTAAAATAAATTTCAAAAAGAAAAAGATATACAATTGGGCAAAAATTGGCATGCACAAATTCATGAAAGGAAGCATGTAGACAATGGATGGGCCAACAAATCCCTTAGAGTGCACAATGCACCAAATGCACGACTGTGTACGAGAAAAGATGCCCACTCCTGTGAAAGATGCATTTATGGTTTTTGTCCACCCCCCAACCACTTATGTACCAACTCCCAACCTGATTTGACCTCCATATCTGAGAGAAATCCAAATGGGGGGTTGGTCAAGGACCATAGGGTGCCCTAAAAGGACCCTTGTTCAGACCAAGAACCAATTACATTTTTCCTTGAAGAAATGCTATAAATAAGAGCCATGAGTGCACTAAGAAACCAAGATCTTCATAGTATTTTTATGTTGCCTCAATTCTCCCTTGAGAATCGTCTTTTCTCCTTGGAGTATTCAAGCATCATTGCAAAAGGCCATTCCACTCACCTCTTGAGGGAATAGGCATTGATTTTCTTCATCATTTTCCATTTTTCTTCCAATGTAATAAGATCTCTCCATTAGAGAACTCAAGATCCCTCCCAAGGGAGAAGAGGGGACACATAAGTCCTCATTTTTCTCTATGGTGTTTTGCCAATTAATATAGTTATCCATTGGTGGCATTATCTTGGTCCTTTGTTGATTGTTTATGGTTTTAATTTTCTTATGTATTCTAACTTTTAATTCTTAGTTGTTTTAGTTTTTTTCTTCATTTATTACGTGTGTTTGACCTGTTTAACCCAATCATGAACTTTTGTATTGTCTAGCAAGCCCAAATAGGAATGCAAGTGTTGTTGCTTTGCTCACCCAAGTGACAAAACCAACACAATAGATTGACAACCATACTGGGGAAAAGGTATCAAATTCCACCCTATTTGTGCTTAGAGAGCACTTATTTTTAATCAATTTGTATTGTAGGTACCAAAACCGACCCAACCTTACTTGTCAAAGGAAAAATTATGAGTTGGAGGAGAATTTCAGTCAAAAAATTTCCCCCCGACGCGTATCAGAAAGTGCATGGATATTCCATCCCACAGACATGCACCCAACACACTGTGCGCCCCGCATGCTTACTTTCTTTTTGCATTCTATGAACTATGTTCCTACTGTGTACTTGTCAGAATTGTAACCCTTTCACATATCTATATTTTCAAAATTGTAAGGGCTTTTGTGATGATTTGAGGGCCCCCAGCCTTCAGATTCTTTCTTTCATACAATTTGTAATTCACATGTGCTCCACTTAGACTCCTTTCCCATGTGAAAGGTTAGCTAAACATAGGCACTTAGGGGGTGAAAAGAACCAAATATTCTCCTCTTTTTCTTTGGTTGCCACATGGATGGCTTGTTTGGTTTGTAAAATTTAGGTTGAGATTATTTCTATCACATATAAAAACACTTACATTGGGACTATAAATTCACTTTGATTAGTGAGTGTTACACCCTTTTCGTCACCTTGGTGAGAAAAATAAGAGGTGCTTGCATGCCCAGTTGGGTCTTGCTGGGCAGGACAACTGTAGAGGAAAGAGTTAGAGAAAGAAAAACAAAACTATAAACAAGAATTAAACTAATATAAACTAAAATCCTAAGCATAGGGACATAGAGATAACAAACACAAAAAGACCCATGTCACCAATGTTTTTAGGCTGATCTATTGATGAAATCAAAGCAC
>ML800977.1:57346-94136 GCA_009831015.1 Picea engelmannii | reverse complement strand
TTAGGATAGGACAGCCCCCCCTAGGGCTCCTCTTATTTTCTTTTGAAATCATATTAGAGTTGTAAGGGCCCATACATGCCCACATGTTGCAAACTTAAGATAGTTTCTTGAAACTGCTTTCTTAGTTTACATCACTAGGGAAGTTTAAAGATCAAAGTAGCGGGCCCATACATTCCCACATTCTTGCAATCTAGGATAGTTTTTCAAGCTTTCTTAGTGTAAAAAACATTTATGGAGTTTAAAGGATTGGTAAGGACCCATATGTCCACATGCTAGTTCTTTATGGATTTTAAAATTCCACAAGGTTGTACCAATGACACTTAGTAAGATAGGTAACAAAGATTTGTAAGGAACATGGGAAGTACACATGTTGCAATTTTAGACCTAACTTATTAAAGTTTGACACACTTTTTTCACTTGCTCACACAAAAGGTCACTCCTCACTCACATAATTTCCATTTTGAAATTGTGGAGGTTGAAGTAGGTTTTCTCCAAAATAATTCTGAAATGTCTCACTACTTCTTTGGAAATTATCCACACCCACTTAATTCAAATGATATTGGTTCACACCCCTAATCCCTCAGCCCACCACATCTAAATTTTTTTCTAAAAAATCACTAAGTTTATCTCCACAGGAGGTGCGAAAATATTTTTTTAGTCTAGGTAGGATCTCGAGGTTAGGCATCCAAATAACCTCTCA
Organism: Picea engelmannii; assembly: GCA_009831015.1. NCBI lineage: Eukaryota > Viridiplantae > Streptophyta > Pinopsida > Pinales > Pinaceae > Picea > Picea engelmannii. The sequence continues at coordinate 93,436 of ML800977.1, read as the reverse complement.
TTATCTGGTTCTCACATTCTCAAACATTAGAAGTTGACAAATAGGGAAATTTTAAATCCTCCAAGTCAAGTGTTCCTACACCATAAGGCAGGGAGATACTCGTGAAGGGTTGAAGGCCGAGCTATGATTGTTCTATCCATCCCCCCTTGAGTCACCCAACCCTTGGAAGAGATCCAACCCGTGACCCATTTCTGAGGCTGAAAAATATAAATGTCACACTTTGACCAAGGTACCTAGTCACCAAATTTAAGACATCTACCCAGGTGGAAATTGTGGGCTACAATTTCACCTTGATCATATTTTTTGTGGATATTGGGAAATATCACCATCTCTTTCAAAATATGCACACTCTACCCCTCATTATAACTGATTATTTCATCCTTCACTAGTTCCTCTTTCGGTGGCTTCAGACCCCATTGTCGAGTGCTCTTGGAAGGTATAGTGCTATTTGAGAGGAAGGATGATACATATTTTAGGACACAAGCATTTGTTTTATTTGTTCCCCCACATGGACAAAATCCACCTACCCACATGTTTTCTTATTTACAGTTGATTTATGTATGATGCTCATTTGATTACATGCAATTGTGAGTTGTATTTTCTTGTGAAGGCCCAAATTATACAAAGATATTGTTCATTTATTTATCTCATCACCATTTACACACATTCACTTTTCTAGTCGAACATCATATGGGACCTACAGAATCCTCATCGTTCCAGACGCCTGCAAAACCTCCCTCCTATTCTAGGAGGATTCCCTAGTCATGCCAACTTACTGGATCAACCATTTCACATCCTTGTGAGTGTGACTATTTTGGGATCATATTTACTTGGTTCCACTTTTCTTGGGTCCAATTACCAAGTAAATCCATCCATTAGCTCTCCTTCACAAGGAGGTGGGGGGAAAACTTCTTCTCAAGGGAGAAGTACAACCCCACAAAATCCCTCTCAAGGGTCAGGTGCACCACCTACTCACACAATGGTTGGAAATAATCCTCCACCACATCCCCCTATGCCATACTTTGTGATGCAGTAGCATTTTTCCACCTCAGCAAATGCACTAGCATGCAAACACACAATGGAGAAAGGGAGAGGCACCAACCCTCCCATTTTTAAATTTGAAATAATCCAATATGAATTTTTGTGTTGTAAGGCTGTAGGAGCCAGGCCATACCTTTGTATAGGTAGTGGTTGGAGTTGCCTTAAATGGTTACCTATAGCAGGTCCATATCGTAGTTAGGTCTAGACATTCATTTATGTAATGTAGTCGTAGAAGTATGGTGTCGCAAATGAGATAGTAATGGCACTGAGGCGATGGTGAGGATAATCTCATAGAGCCCTCGCTTTGTAATTAGAAAACTTGAGTAGAGAGGCATTAGGAGGTCTTAGAATTTCTGAGAGAGAGCTTGAGAGAATTGGGACTTTGTTATAGTCTAGTTTTTGTAATCATATGTATAAACACACAAAGATAATAGAAAAGCAGTTTTTCCTACATATCGTGTGTTTATGCATATGTATGCTTTACATGTTTTTATGAATTTTCATGGTTTGAATGCGTAATTGGTGAAGTATTTCATGATTTTAAATTGTTTCTCGTCTTTGAGTTTGTGAGTGCAAGGAATGCACATAGTCCACAAAGAGTGCGTTGACAGATGTTTAACCTCAAGGGAAATATCAGGAGGGATACCATTGAACCTTCATCAGTCAATTGCAAGGAGTGCACAGGAAGAAATATGTATTGAGTTCAGAGAGAAGCAGAGTTACTGAGAAATTTTTCAAGCTCTTCCAGGTGGGCATTGAGCAGGTGCAAGTGTGCACAGAATAAATCCATGTTGAGTTCGGTAAGAAAGAGAGATACTAAAGACTTTGTGAGGAAAATCTATGCAAGGCATGCATCAAGCCAGGAGAACGCAAAGAGGGAGAGAAGAATTTGTTCTAAATAAATCCTTTGGATCTGAGTTTGACGAAATCCCAGAAACGCAAGGTGTGCATGGGAGATTGAAAAGATCTGACTAGATAAAGCTCAGAAGGGATAACGCATAAAGTGGGTAAGAGATGGACTTATTCCAAGTATGAAATATCAAAAGAGGGATAATGCTACAAGAGTGAGGCAAGACCAAGAGTTGGGTTCACGGGAGAAAGTTCAAAGGCCAAAACATTTGAACATGGACTAAATATTCCAAGTTGGAAGAAGCCTAAAGCTCAGGAGGAGGAGGAATTGCAACCATAAGATTAGTTGTAGAGAAGAACCTAGACCATTATATCTATGTCCAATGAGAGAAGGAAGCACAAAGGAAAGAACAGATCCCATCTATTGGATCTTAGCGGGAAGGATAAAAAACCATCTGATCAGAGGAAGGTGCATGAATATTAATGCTCGCATGCACAGGAGAGAGAATATCTCAAGGTTTGAAACTTGAGACTCCCGAAGCGTGAAGAGCCAAAGGGCTAAAATGAATCTGGACTGTTGGATCCAGAGGGAATACGTGTCAATGGGTCAGAAGATCCAAGGGAAGACGGAGGTTGAAGTGTTGAAACAATCGAAGCCCGAAGATACGAAGAGCCGAGAATCATCGATTTGAAAGAGAACACATGTCACCAGATCATGAGCTCTAGGGAAAGTTACATTGTAGATTTAGTTTGAGAACTGAAATAGCCAAAGCCTAAAGACCCGAAGTAAATCTGGACCGTCAGATCTAGAAAGGGGTACGTGGAAAAATATTGTGGACTCCGAGAAAATTGTATTGAATCTCTCAGTTGAGATTTATGATCCACAAAGTCTAGAGAGTCGAAGTAGCTCTGAACCGTGAGATCACCCGAAGTGAGTCTGAGTCATAGGACTAGGAGAAGAGACATGGAAAAGATCTGAGCACTCCAAGTAAAGTTTCAGAGTGATTCATAGCCATCAGATTTACGAGAGACGTGGAATAGATCCATGCACTATGGGGAAAGTCCTGAAGTAAACCTTAGTTGTTGATTCAAAGAGGACACATGTTAGTGGATTATAGCTTGCAGATAGAAATCATTGGAGTAAGGCGAGGTTTGACATTTAAGATTTCTAAAGCCCGGAAATTCAAAGAGATGAGAGTCGTCAATATGAAGAAGGACATGCGGTGCGAGATCTAGAACTTGGGAAGAAAATGGAGGAGGGAAAGTCTGAACACCCAGAGAAGATATTGATATTGATTGAGAAGGGAGTCTGAGAACCGTTGATCTGGTTGAGGAGGCCAACGTCTCGAAGCAAGAGCACAGTTGTTGATTGGGGAGATATGTGTCAGCAGATCTTCCACTCTGGAAGATATCCAATCAACAGTGGCAAGGATTTGAGACTTGAAAGTCCCGAAGGCCAGATTTGCGGAGGAGATCCTATCCGCACAATTAAAGGGACAGGTGTCGAAAGATCTTTCGTTATGGAAGATTTCCATATAGAGGTAGTGAAGGTTTGAGAATTCAAAATCCTGAAGTCTGGAATCGTGAAGAGATTTGGTCCATAGATTTGGGGAGGACATGTCTGAACCGTCAATCTAGGTACCATCAATATTGGGAGATCGATCATCCCACAACATTTTGAGGATTGGAGGTGCATGAGCTTTAGCAAGAGGCTACATGGTCATGTGAGGACATCCTCCAGGGTCACATGCAAAGGTGGATCTTACCAAAGGGATCTTGTGAAGGTTGAGAATCAAGATTCCCAAAGGCCATACCCAAAAAGGAGATCATGTTCGTAGATTCAAGGGGACAAGTGGCAATAGATCTTCCACTCCAAAAGAATTTCATATAGAGGAGAGTGGAGTTTGAGAGTTGAAACTCTGAAAGGCAGGAAAGGTGGAGCCAACGAGAGCCATTGATCAAGAGGAGAGACACGTGAAAAGAGGAAAGAAGGGTGGAACGAAGATTGATAGTGATAGATCATGGAGGTCTAGGGAGACACGTGGAAAGAGTAAAGAAGGGCAAAACAGAGATTGATAGCAGTCATTGATTGTAGGTAGCACAAAAGGAGAAGATATCAACAGACAGAAGGGATTTTGGGGCCATGACATGCTTAGATGATAATATTCCTTGGGCCAACCACAACTTCAACCACTATTTTAATGACGGGGTACATGTCAGTACGAGAAGGATTGCAGGGCGAAAAGCGGGTTTGTTGGAAACCACTCTTGCTCATGCCCGCAATCACACATTAGCACAAGGGAATGGCCTAGGTACATATGAATAAAGAGTTAGTGAAAAGGAGATAACATCCATGAACTGAAGAGCACTATAACACATAGATAGAGGGTGCGGGTGTCACAGGACTTGTGCCAAATGGGGAAAATGGGTCTGTGTATGTTTGATTTGGGTTCAATCAAGAACCTGAAGAGTTGATATGACTCAACAATTGGAACAATACAGATACCGAGAGGTTGTGCAACCTCAGGAGGGAAGGGGGTCTGCATCAGGTGGTATAGGAGCTCTAATTTTTAATTTATGTAGCAGAGAGTAGATAAATAAAATACTTTGATACACACCATCATGTGATATTAGAGTTATTTTTGGTCTGCACATTGTTTATTTCTGTAGAGGAAAGCAGAGAAAGGATATACTCTGATACACACCATTAGGTGGTATCAGAGATGGTTTTTGTGTGTAGATTTCAGGTGAAAGAGAAAGAGGAGAAAGTCGAATTTTGTTTGCAGACAGGAAGACGGTAAAAGGAGATGACCTTATAACATCAGGTGGTATCGTAAACAAGAGTTTACCTATAGACAGTAGGTGAAGGAACCAGATTATTGATGCTCTATGAGAAGGTTGTTGCATGGATGCAACAACAAAAATTTAAACAACCAGGTGAGCTATGAGAGAAGATGGAGATGCTCTCAGATGTAGAGTGATCCATAGGCTTTCCAGGAGGGCAGGTAGAAGGTGGAAATGACTACTAAAGGCCATGGATGTGGTCGAAGAGAAGGTCACAAGAAGAAATGCAATCTAGATATGGATTTGGAGCTCATTGAGATAAGAGTGAGGATGGAGAAGCTTGCATTTAAAATGCAGCAGGATGAAAAAGTGCATTGGGTGTATGAGTGGACCATGAAGAAGGAGGTGAAGTGGTCAGTCAAGAGATTGTTGACCAGAGGAAAACAACAATTATTAAAGAGATGGATGAAGTATGTCGAAAGCCTCAGAGATAAAGAGGAAGTGGTTCACATATGTGATCCAGAAGCTGGAAGGAATCTCAACAATGAGGAGGAGAGGAGATCAGATGAAGATATCATAAACGATCAAGTGGGAGGAAATGGATTTTCAAGTTGCCAAGTGGGCAATAGAAAGAGACCAGGTGGAGGTCTCGTATACTACCTGTGGAGCAGTGATGAAAGTTTAGACTGCCAAGTGGGAAATGAGATGGGATTGATTGATCTCATAGATTGTCAGGTGGGCAGCAGAAAAATCCTAAATTGCCAGGTGGGCAGGGGAAAATAAATGAGACTATATGAAAGTCTCAGGATCTTAGAAATGAGTTCATGTCAGCAAGGAGAGTTGATAGGTGAAAATTCATGTGGATTTGTAGACCATGTGAATGAATATGATGAGAAGTTATACACTTCCACCATCAAAGAGGAGGATCATAAGAGTATTTTGATCATTGGAAGGATCAAAGAATTCCTACCAAACAACCAAGTGAAGGTCAATGCACATGATGAAAGCACAACAACATAGGAAGGATAGCCAACGTTAGCTGTCATGATGAAGGAGAAGGTATCAAAATATTCCCAAGGTGAAGAATAAGAGGAGCACACAGTTGAGAGGCTCACTCAATGGGATATAGAATTGAGGATGTTGGAGGATTGGTTGGACAATCCAGAACCAATAGATGGATGCCAGAAGACAGTCACACAAATTTCAAGAGAAGAGCATTTAGAAGAATGGCTCAAAATTTTCAGCCAGGAAGCTGAAGAGGAAATTACTGTAGCACTGGAGACTGCAATAGAAGAGGAAGAAGACAGCATAAACTTTGTTGAGATGCATGAGGAATTAGAATCCTTGGAGAGAAGTAGGCACATCCAATAGGCTAAGTTGGAGACATATGGAGGAGCATACCAGCCAGGGGAGAAATTAGAGTAAGTTGGAGATATTCCAACATAAGAAGGGCTGATAGAAATCAATATGTCAGAGTAGGAAACTCAACAATACCTCAGTTATGAGACTGTGGAATTGAATTCTGCAGCATAGTGGAAATTCAATGCCACAAGGGGAAGTAAAGACAGCATGGGAAGAATGCATAAGAAGATACAGCCACTGGAGCAACTGGACAGGGTGATAGAAGAGATAAGGAAGTTTATGTTGAGGTTAGCGCAAGAAGCAGTTAGCAAAAGGGAGCTAAACAAAATAGATCATGCCATAGAAATAAGGAAGAAACAAAAGAGGAAGAAGAAGTAGCAGCTGCAGTAGCATAGCTAGATAGGAGCAGGAGGACAACTTCAGAAGAGAATTTGGGATCTAGGAGGATTTCAACACTGGAGAAAAGGAGCTCATGAGACAGAGCTCATGTTTTTCCTAGCAGTGGAGTATGATGCAGGAGCATCGCTCCACCTTAGCAAATGCGCTAGCACGCAAACACACAATGGAGAAAGAGAGAGGCACCAACCCTAAGATTTTTAAATTTGAAATAATCCAATACGGACTTTTGTGTTGTAAGGTTGTAAGAGATAGGCCATACCTTTGTACAGGTAGTGGTTGGGGTTGCCTTAAATGGTTACCTGTAGCGGGTCTAGATCATAGTTAGGTCTGGACATTTATTTATGTAATGTATCTGTAGAAGTATGGTGTCATAGCTGAGATAGTAATGGCACTGAGGCGATGGTGAGAATAAGCTCATAGAGCCCTCACTTTGTAATTAGAAAACTTGAGTAGAGCGGCCTTAGGAGGTCTTAGAAGTTCTGAGAGAGATCTTGAGAGAAATGGGACTTTGTTATAGTCTAGTTTTTGTAATCATCTGTATAGACACACAGAGATAATAGAAAAGAAGTTTTTCCTTCATATCATGTGTTTATGCGTATGTATGCTTTATACATTTTTATGCTTTTTCATGGTTTGAATGCGTAATTGGTGAAGTATTGCATGAGTTTAAATTGTTTCTCATCTTTGATTTTCTAAGTGAAATAAGTGCACATAGTCCGTAAAGAGTGTTTTGAAAGAGGTTTAACCTCAACAGAAATCTCAGGAGAGATACCACTAAACCTTCATCATTCAAGTGCAAGGAGTGCATAGGAAAAACTCTGTATCAAGTTCAGAGAGAAGCAGAGTTACCGAGAACTCTGTCGAGCTCTTCCAGGTGGGCATTGAGACGGTGGAAGTGTGCATAGAAGATGTTCATGTTGATTTTGGTAAGAAACATAGTTACTGAACACTCTGTGAGGAAAATCTTTGGAAGGTGTGCATCATTCTAGGAGAATGCCAAGAGGGCAAGAAGAATTTCTTCTAAATAAATCCTTTGGATTTGATTTTGACAAAATCCCAGAAATGCAAGGTGTGCGTGGGAGATCGGAAATCTCCAAGGAGATCAAGATCAGAAGGGATAACGCAGAAATTGCATAAGAGACAGACTTATTCCATGTCTGAAATATCAAAGGAGGGATAATGCTACAAGAGCGAGGCAAGACCAAGAGTTGGGTTCACGGGAGAAAGTTCAAAGGCCAAAACCTTTGAACCTAGAATAAATCTTCCAAGTTGGAAGAATTCTAAAGCTCAGGAGGAGGAGCGATAACGACCATCAAATTTTTTGTAGAGAAGAACCTGGACTGTTAGATCTACGTCAAGTGAGAGAAGGAAGAGAAAATGAAAAAAGGGATCCGATCCGTTGGATCTGAGTGGGAAGGATTACCAGTCGTCTGATCAGAGGAAGGTGCATGAGTCTTAACACTTGCATACACATGAGAGAGAATCTCTCAAGTTTTGAAACTTGAGATTCCCAAAGCACAGAGAGCTGAAGGGCCATAACGAATCTGGACTGTTGGATCAAGAGGGAATATGTGTCAATGGGTCAGAAGATCCAAGGGAAGGTAGAGGTTGAAGTGTTGAAACAACCGAAGCCTGAAGAGTCGAAGATCCGAGAGACGAAGTAGCTATGAACAGTCAGATAACCTGAAGTGAATCTAAGTCATAGGACTAGGATAAGAGACATGGTGAAGATATGAGCACTCTGGGTAAAGTTCTAGAGTGATTCATAGCCATTAGATTTAGGGGAGACGTGGAATAGATCCATGGACTCTGGGGAAAGTGTCGAAGTAAACCTTAATCGTTGATCCGAAGAGGACATGTCAGTGGATTATAGCCTTCGGATAGAAATCATTAGAGGAAGGAAAGCTTTGACATTTGAGATTTCCAAAGCCTGGAAATCTGAAGCGATGAGAGTCATCAATGTGAAGGAGGAAACACACCGCCAGATATAGAACTTCGAAAGAAAATGGAGGAAAAGGTTGAAGACTCGAAGAAGATATTGATCGTGATCGAGAAGGGAATCTGAGGACCGTTGACTTGGTTTAGGAGGCCAAAGTCTCAAAGCGGGAGCACAGTCGTTAATTAGGGAGATACGTGTCAGCAGATATTCCACTCCGAAAGATATCTAATCAGGAGTGGCGAGGATTTGAGACTTAAAAGTTCTGAAGGCCATATTTGCGGAGGAGATCATGGCCACACAATTAAAGGGACAGGTGTCGAAAGATATTTCATTTCAAAATATTTCCATATAGAGGTAGCGAAGGTTTGATACTTCAAATTACCGAAGTCTGGAATCGCGAAGAGATCTGGTTCGTATATTTGGGGAGGAAAGGTTTGAACCATCAATCGAGGGCATCGTCAAGATCAGGAGATCGATAGTCCCACAACATTTTGAGGATTGGAGGTGCATGAGGTTTAGAAGGAGGCTACGTGGTCATGTGAGGACGTTGTCCAGAGTCACATGTGAAGGAGGATCTTAGAAAAGGGAGTTTGTGAAGGTTGAGAATCAATATTCCTGAAGGCTGGACTCATGAAGGAGATCCTTGCTATAGATTCAAGGGGACAGGTGGCAACAGATCTTCCACTCTAGGGGAGTTTTGTATAGAGGAGAGTGGAGTTTGAGAGTTGAAGCTCCGAAAGGCAAGAAAGGCAGAGCCAATGAGATTCATTGATCTAGAGGGGAGTTACATATCAATATATCATGGAGGTCTGGGGAGATGCATGGAAAGAGGAAAGAAGGGTGGAATGGAGATTTATAGCAGTCGTTGATTGCAAGTAGCACCAAAGGAGTAGAGATCGATGGATAGAAGGGATTGTGAGGCCAGGAAATGATCGGATGATTATATTCCTTGGGTGAGCTACAATGTCAACCATTTTTTTAGTGATGGGGTACATGTCAGTACGAGAAGGATTGTGGGGAGAAAAGTGGGTTGGTTGGAAACCACTCTTTCCCACGCCTGCAATCACACATTAGCACAAGGGCACAACCCAGGGACATATGAAGAAGGGGCTAGTGAAAAGTAGCTAGCTCCTGTAAACTAAACAATGTTAGAATGTGTAGACAGAGTGTGCGGGTGTCATAGGACCTGGGCCAAATGGGGAAAAGGGGCTTGTGTATGTTTGATTTGGGTTCAATCAGGAACCTGAAGAGTCGATCTGACTCAACAATTGGAACGATCTAGAGATCAGGAGGTCATGCAACCCCAGGAGGGAAGGGGATCTGCATCACTTAGTGTCTCTCAACATTCCTGATTTGACTAAACTCACGAATGATCCCATTTTACATGACCCCACATGGCCCAATATGCCTACCAAAATACATTCAGATATTCCAAAATTTGAAGGAAAATTGGGGGAAGATCTCGTCAACCATGTTATGACCTTCCACTTATGGTGCTCTTCAAAAAACATCATGTATGATTCCATCCTCTTAATTTTATTTAAAATAACACTCATTAGTCCATGAGCCAAATGGTATGTGGACAAAAAATCAAGGTCCCATGTGACTTTTGAATCCTTGGCCAAAGCCTTTCTGGCATTTTTTCAACTACCAGTTCATCATGAAAATTGTTTAGAACTTCTCTCTGAGTGAAAACAAACCTTAGTTATGCATATTTCCAACCAAATCCATGAATGGCATCGATGACGTAGTTTGTGTAAAGAAGAAACCACCAAAGAAAAATGCCTCGATTGGTTTCTAAAATCACTCGTCTCTATACTTTCCAAGGATGTAGCATCCACTTTTCCTCAATTAGAAGAGGAAGCCATCAGCAAGGCCCAACAATTAGACCTTATCTACGCTCAATCAAGTTACTTATATGCAGTGTTACCTGATGCACCCAGACCTGTACCATTTGGCCAGGACAAACATGGAATGTCCCACGTTGCGGATGGGTTGATTGGCACCATGACACATCACAACCCTTATAGCAAGCCACCACCTATGTATGGTGCACCTCAATATCTGCAACCATATGGAGGGACATATTATTACCCTCCACCCCCTTACCAACAACCATATCCTATTTCTCCCCCCCCCACCCATGAGTGGACCCTCGTCAGCACCCATGATGCGTCCAACCTCTAAACCAAGTTCGGGTTCACCTTCTACTTTAGCATATAACCTGGGCACTAGTGAAATCCATTCACCTTCCTATGCACCCTATGGATCGTTTCCATAAGACAATCCATATTTTCCATTTCCTAGTCCTCCACAGCCAATTGCTCCTCCACATGGACAACCACATGTCGATGTTAACTTTGTCCAACCCTCTCCCATTCAACAGCTTTATACTTTTGAACAATTGAATATGGAAAATCCGGCCCATCAGTCGAATGATGCCAATAAGAAAGGAAAAAAACAAAACAATAATAACCCGGGACTAGGTGGAAATAACCCCCAACAAAACCAACCCACTGGGGGAAACAAAAATCAAGGAAACTAGAACCCCCAAGGGGACAATAACAACAAACTCCAAGGGAATAACAACAACAACAATCTCAGGATGAACTTCCCTTGCGCTCTTTGTGGTGAGTATGGATATTATACTCACCATTGTCCCAAAATTTATGACTTCAAATGTATGAAAGAATCGATGAACGTGCCATGTCCTCCAGCGTTGCCTTCCCCTTAGTAGGTCCCACAATAGTACTTGCAACAATGTTATTAGACTAATCAATAGGTACAGATACTAACTGATCTCCCTAGATCCACCTGGATCTAGAACAAAAGAGGACAGGACATGACTCTTTCCCTAAGTTTTGACCATTGAATTAGCTAGTAGGAAGGAACAAGTAACATACCTTTATATTGCTTCCTAGGGTCTCTGCTGCTCCCGCTTCACTCCGGTGCTCTCGTGAGGTCAATACCAAGACAACACAAACCAACCAAAGTGAAGATAGAAACATATATTCAATTGTCAACTTATGTGTATGATCAAGGAATTACACAATAAAGAAAAAATGACTTTATGGGAAATGGACATGCCACTGTATCATATTAATTGAAAGTATAAGATTACAACCTGATCACCTTGATGTCGCAAGATTTCTTTTGATGGCTCTTGGCTCCAACACATACACTTGCTCAATCCTTGTATGAAGAATATCAAATCCTCTTGATAGACTTTCTAGAGTCTCCAAGCTCTTGTTCAAGCTAAGTCCTTCACACAATTCTTTCACTAATTCTCCAATGAATATTGCTTAACCTTTTCCATGAGAATTCCATCAATATATAGGATAGAATGAGATGGTTACTTAGATAAGAATGATCCCACAATATCAGGGAATCTAGTACAAGGATAACCATTCGAATGCCAACCCATTCTTCTAGAATATTCCCTTCCAGAACCATCGAGAATCCATCTTTTTCATGCATTAGAGAGGGTTCACACCATAGCTATGTTGCACAGTGTGAGAAGTTCACACCCTATCTTAAGGTATTCTGCGAGAATGGGTCATTCTCGCAGCCTGGGATACTAGCAACCTGCGAACTCTCTTCAAAAGTAATTTTTATGGGAAGAGATGAATGTTATTTTTCTCAGGAGAAAGTTCTTATGAGGATCCTGAGTACACCATCATCAATACATCATCATGATGACCAAAATCATGGGTAACAAACAACCACCCCCAGTTGTGTTGCAAAACCCTATTCCAGACCAAGGTGTGAATACTAAACATGAGGTACACCCTGCCCCAAAACAAATGGGGTAGTATCAAAACCCAAGGCCTGTCCACCCTGTAAATCCAACTGATCACAATATCCTCCTCACTAGCGAAGAAGATATTCTTTTGCAAATGCGTGGTCGTCAATACGACACACCCCCTAAATTTACTCCAACCACCTCATAAACGGATCTAGATATATCCGAACAACCCTTGATGATTCCACGCCCTAATGTTGAACCTACCATTCATATACCTCGCATCCCATTGCAACTAAATGCCAATAACCCTGAAGCTAGGGTAGCACACAATTACAGCATGATTGACGACTTAGCACAGTCTCCTGCCACCATGTCGATATTGGAGGTCCTTCAATCATGTCCAACTCAATGAAGATCCTTGATTTCCTCCTTGGGGGAAGTCGAAGAAGCTAATACTAGACTCATCACATTTGATCTAGATAGTGGATAACCACTCCTCCCCACTCTGGTAGCTTTCTATATACCAGTAAAGATTTAGAACATCACAGTTCATCGGTGTATCATCGATGAAGGTGCATCCACATGGATCATGTCCAAAACTGTATGGCATAAATTTGGCTCCCCTAAGCTAGTACCATCCTCCATCACCTTGATATCCTATGATGGATGACCATCCTCCCTTGAAGGGCTCTTCCAAAATTTCCCCATTGAACTTGGGGGAAAAAGCATCCTCATTAGCCCGCATGGGTGTAGATGGATTGGCAAGTGCCATGTAAATGGAAGGAAATTTGTAAAATGAAGTCTCATGTTTGATTCTCACCCAAATTTACTTGTGTACCATTCTTGCGAGGTGGGTGGTTGCACCTGGTGTTATAGTGGTAGCCAACTAGGATCGACCTCATGTCACGCGAGTACGAGAACCGCCAGTTGTCGATTCCGCCAGTAAAAAAAAAAAAAGAAAAAAAAAAAAACATCTTCATTGATATTGAATTTATTGACACCCCACTCGATTACAATATCTTGTTTGGACATAGCTACATTTACACTATGAAGGTAGTAGCCTCTTATGTGTTTCAAACGATGATGTTCCTCCACAATGGGAAAATCGTCACCATCTATCAAATTACACATTATGAGCCTAACCACTCTGCCAACATCGATAACATTCTACCTCTGGTCCACACTATCTCAGACACTTATTCTCTCATTGACATGGGTCCCAGAATTTTCAAGGACCCATCCTTGTTGGGGGAATACCATGGAGCATCACCTCTCATACACCCTTCATCACAAGTTTGTTTTGTATCCTCTAATGGAACCAACACCGGAGACACTATTCCTCCCACTGAGGCCTCTCCACACCTTGATGTTCCACCAATTGAAGAACTATTACGTCAAGAATTCCTTGAGAACCCTACTACACCACTTATCCCTGACTTTCCCCCCCTCCAAGGGAAAATTCTAGTTTGGGAGAGAATCCATCAATCCATTACTCAAATTCCCTTCTTCTACCCCCCACCTAGAGTTCACGCATTTCAGGTAGCCACGTTTCTTACCCTTCCCAACATGGTGTTTTCTATCCCTGTATGGTATCTTCACCCACCCACGATGGTTCCTCGACCATCTCTCCCTCCTCAGCTAAAGGGAATCCCAATGCAAATTCCAGTACAGGCTCCAGATGTACCACCCTCATCCCCAACTACTAGCACCACTACCACTATTGGGGGTATATGGAAGAAGAAAGATCCCACAACTCCACTTCCTCCCTGAGTTCAATATCCTTGTGCACTATGCGAAATAGAGGGACACCCCACTAATATATTTCCTACTCTTCCTGAGTTACACAATATGATGCAAACCCTCGAGCAACCACATCACTCATCGCTTCACCAAACACATCTAGTGATACTACTACGTCCACCAATGCAAGTAATAAAGGTTTGCAAACCAAATTCGCTTGTGCCATCTATTCAGAATATGGCCACTACACTCATCATTTCCTAGCTCCACCTTAGTTTCACCAGACCCTAGCTACAATATGCCAAAACTTTTAGCAAGAGCCCTCTCTGCCACCACTTTTGGCTTCTCACACCACTGACATTCGTTATGTCTCTTTATCAGTCCTCGAATGGATGATATACCCTTGTGCTCTCTATGACTCAATTGATCACTTTACATACCGATGTCCTTTGATTATTGCATATTGAGGTTTTCATTCAAACCATGTTCAACTTCATCCGACCACCTCACCACTGGTACTGGACTCCCTAGATATTGTCAATATTACCTCCCATGAACCTAAGTCACTTCCCATTCCTCGGTGGTTCATAGATAGACTGTCTAAGGACATTCCCCAAATCCTCCCAATTATCTAGTAAATTTCCCACAAGAAATCTTGCCCTCTGCCACAGTTTATCACCCACATTGCCTGGACATTTGTTTTATGTCAAGTGAGCCCTCGCACCCGGTATGTGATATCTCCTCTACATCCTAGCACCCAGTATGTGATCTCCCCTCTACATCATTGCCACCTGAGAACACTCACACTTTGAAAATCCACCAGCCACCTCCTCAGATCCCCTTGTATTCTCACATTTTCCACTGCGACGAAGATATCCTGGAGGAACTCACTGCCCCCAATTTCCCATGGAATGCACTACATCATCGAGCACTTTATCTCTCATATGAATCCTTTCACCCCCCTAGCCAAGCTTCCATATGCATGCTCCTTTGAGGAACTCACAGCTTACAAAGCTCTCTTTCAGGAATTCCAAGATATTTTTTCCTGGTCATATACGAAGATGCCCGACCTCGATCCATCTATAGTCGAACATCACATTGACACATGGCCAGATGTTGCCCCAATTCAGAAAAATCATCTCCCCCTTCACCCATCTAAATTTGTGGCTATCAAATCCAAAATTGACAAGTTACGCACTATTGGGTTCATTTACCCCATTTCGTATACATCATGGGTTTCCAACCCCGTCTCTGCTAACAAAAAATAGAGCATTATTCACATCTACACTAAATTTTGTGATCTCAACTATGCTTGTCCCAAAGACAATGATTGTGCTGGCCATGAGGTTTTGTTCTTCATGGATAGGTTCTCCGGCTACAATCAAATCCAAATCCATCCAGTAGATCAATATAAAACCACTTTTACTACCCCATGGGGTACTTTTGCTTATTGTGTCATGCCTTTTGGACTCAAGAACATAGGTGCTACATTTCAACGAGCCATGAATTATGTTTTCCATGATCTTTCTCACATCATCCTCTCTTATTAGGATGAACTCACTGCTCGATCCAAGAAGTGAACTCAACATTTAGACGAATTACACATCATTTTTCAATGATGTCGCTGGTACAATATTTGCTTGAACCCCCTCAAGTGTGTATTTTGCGTCACTGTCGGACGCCTTCTTGGATTCATTTTCTCCCAACATGGCATCACGGTGGACCCCCTCAAGGTCAAATCTATCACATAAATTCTACCACCTAGGAATTTATGCCAACTGCAGATCCTACAAGGAAAAGATAGCTTTTTATGTCACTTTGTCCCAGATTACACCACTCGTGTGGATGGTTTCCTCCGCTTACTACGTCATGATATCCCATTTTGATTGGATGACCATGCTCAAACCACTTTTGATAATTTGAAAGAAGCCCTATCCAATGCCCCTTTGATTAGTCCTCTATACTATGATCACAATTACATCCTCTACCTGTCAGCCTCAATCGCCTCAGTAGAAAGAGTCCTTGTCTAATTAGGGGATGATGGGAGTGGACATGTCATTTACTACATCAGTAAAAATATTTTAGGACCACCCTTGAAATACAATCATGATGAGAAACTATCCCTCTCAGTTTTCCTTGTAGTCCAAAAGATGAGACATTATATCCTACTTGGAGCTACTAAAGTCATAGCAAATTCCAACCCCATGAAGTACTTTCTTAGTATTGTCATCCTTCAGGAATACGACCTAGATTTATTAACTCCAAAAATCAAGAAATCCCTCGTCCTCGACGAACTCATCACATCTTTTCCCTCATATTCTAACGCATCCCTCATCAATATGGATTTCCCTGAAGAACACCTCTTCCTCATCCCCTTCGATTACCCTTGGTATAATGACCTTCTCATCTACCTTCAGACACATAAGTTTGGGTCTCATCTCTCCTAAGATGATCGTTAGTACATTTTCCATCAGGCCCCGCAATACCTCCTCATCGAAGATGTCTTATACTGACATGGGGTTGACACTATTCTTCATCGATGTCTAACCATCGACGAAGCTAACATAGTCTTGAATGATTTCTATAGTGGTGCTTGTAGTGGCCACCTCTCGGGTATGTCCACTACCCAAAAAATCATTTGAGTAGGATACTTCTGGCCCATGTTGTTTCATGACTGCATCCATGTTGTCAAGCAATGTGAAAAATTCCATCTCTATGCAAACAACGCATGAGCGCCACCTTCTCTTCTACATCCAATCATCACCATCGACCCCTTCTAAAAATGGGGCATAGACTTCATGACTTGAAATCCTCCATCCAGTAATGGACACAAGTACACTTTTATGGAAGTTGATTACTTCACCAAATGGGTCAAAGCCATGCCCATTTTCAGAGATATCGTTGACACGACAACACATTTTTTCTTCAACCACGTCATTACCCATTTCGGATTCCCACTACAGTTAGTGTTTGATAATGGTAAACACTTTGAGAACGATATCTTCACACAACTCTCCTCAATGTTAATCTTCTCCCATGAGTTTTCCTCCCCATACTACCCTCAATCCAACAGATAGGTTGAGGTTGTCAACAAAGTCCTCAAAACCATGCTACAACATACCGTCAACAAACATAAGACCAACTAGCATCATATGTTTCTTTCAACATTATGGGTTTATCGCACGATAGTAAAAAAATGCCACTGGTTATACACCGTTCCACCTCGTCCATGGGATTGAATACACCCTCCCTATCGAGTGTGTAATTCCCACATTATGCACTTCCATTGAGATATTTCCTGACACTGCTCCAATGGAGCATCTCTTGCTAACCTTAGAGTCACTGGATGATGATCATTGGTCTTTATTAAAGAGAAATGAGGCAACTAACAAATGGTCCAAATCCACCTTTGACCACCATGTCAACCTTTTTTCATTCAACAAAGGAGATCTCATCCTAGCCTACGATATCACCCACGATACTATTGGCCATGGGAAATTCAAGTCATTATGGCATGGACCCTATATTGTCTAACACTTCCTCACTAAAGGTGCATACATATTAGCCTCTTCGGAAGGCTATCCTCCCAAAGAACCCATCAACGGGTTGTACTTAAATACTTTTTATGCCTTAGCGTAGCCATTCTACCTTAGGATTTTTCTTTGTACACATTTGTAGAGTTTTTAGTCTTCTTTTTCTCCACCACTCCTCATGTCCGATCTATCATCTATGTTATTGACAGATGCATCCTTCATCTACCTACCACATTGGTTACACTAACGGTGCTAGTGGTTGGACGTAGAATCTTGCTTGGGTAGCTTGGGCCCTCTATACCCCCTCAGATATACTGCTCCACTCCAGTGGCATATGTTTGGGCTCAGCCACCAACAACCAATAATAATACGCCATCGTCATTGGTCTCCTTGCCGAGGCTAGTCATCGCCACATTCGACACCTTAGCATTTTGTTAGATTCCCATCTTGTCGTCCTGTAACTCAACAATGTATATCATGTCCGCGATCCTTGCCTCTTTCGCAAATACCTGCAATTTTGACTCTTATCTCGCAACTTTGATTCAATCATGTTTATACATATTCCAAGAAAAATTAATCAAATAGCAGATAATATGGCTAACCTAGTTTTAGATTGGAATTTATCACATCAAAATATCATCACATATACATAATCATCATACATCTGTCACATCATATAGATTAGATATAATAAATCATCAAAAACATAAACACATCAAGACATAAAATGAGAGAACGATATGTGTCCATATATATAGATATCCTCAATAATGTCATAAATGTTTACAATATACAAAATACATCGCCCATAGGCCAATGAGTCCCCTCACCCGTATAGGTATAAAATGGGTACCCCCTACCCTATACAAAATGGGTATCAACTACCCTATAAAAAATGGGCTCGCAAGCCTATACAAATACAAAAATCAACACTCATGGTTCCCCAGAGCTCCCCCCAAAGTCCTCTATTAGCTAGAGGCACCCCACCAGCTAGGGGTCCTCTAGGTCCAGGGGGCAGCTAACTAGTCATCATTGCCCCTGCTACAGCTGCTCGGTGCATCAAGGTCTGCCACTTCATCAGCATGCCCACACACTACTACATGACCCTCTCATCCTATATGTGGGCCCACATACCCTCCAATACACCCTGTAGAACCTCCTCGAACCATCGACACAGGAACTCCATCCCTCCTACGGCCTATGCCTGTGGCTCACGTGTTGGTCCAGCACCATTGATGTAAGCGGGAAAACCCCCTATGGAATACACTAGGGTTCTAAAGTGTAGGCAGAGATAACCATCTAAAGTCTCCTACTTTTAACAACTATCTCGACATTACCCAACAATCATACATAAAAATCAAAGTATAGGGATCCGATAGTCCTACCTTAAACTCTGCATCTAGTGTCGATCCCTTTGCGCTTGGTTGTTTCTCGACTGCACTTCTCCTCCCAAGGCTAACCTACATTCATCAAAAGACTAACAAGAAACTACAAGAATGCATTCTACATATGGATTAGTGGGTTAGATATCATAGCCAAAATGCAAATAAATCATGAAGATTGAAGACATCATTTGGCGGGACAGGAAAAGTATTTATTTATATTAATCTCACAAATTTAGTTACAATATGAGACCGATAACTACTCCTCGAACTCAGTCCTGGGCTCCTCTTCACCATGCACCATCTGCTTCCACGTACTCTTCTCCTCTTCATCTCTCTCTAGGGAAATGACAAGGATTTGCAATGGAGGAAAAAGGGGCTGAAAAAGGGAATTTTGGCTTAAACTCACAACGTGGTTGAAAAATATTGGGTCAAAGGGGGGATATTGAAATGGGAAGATTTTCTTTTCTCTCATGCTTCCTTTTGAAATGGGACCCCAACACCTTCTTTTATAGGCCAAAAAATCTAGTTATTTGGTTGGGTGACTGGCTATAGGCAGTCAAAAGATTAGTAATTGCCCAAACTCTCGTATCCCTTTGCAATTTTTATTTTTCACATGTTTTGTGAGTGTACGTGGGATGTAATGGTGCAACAAGCATGTGTACGTGGGTAGTAGTGGTGCAAGGTGCATACATATTCAAGAAAATGGTTTTTTAGATGAGTTGTTCAATGATGGCTTGACAAAGATAGAAAGTAAGATGGTTTGATGCCAAGTATGCATGTCTCGTGCAATTTAGGGTTATAACAGATGCCCCCTAATGTGTGACGTCAAAAGATCATCTGATGGCCGAAATTCATTACAAATACTCACCAATGTACGAAGCGAGTGAGCCCAGAGACCAGAGTTCAGGAGGTGCCACCTACAAAATAATAATAGTTCTCACCGGGGTGGGCATACCCATGCTCGGGATGAAATAAAATCATGGTTTCCAATCAAATACACTGCATATCCATGTCATATAACTATATAAAGTGTGTCCGTGAGCAATACACAATGGATCTACATCTCAAAATCAAAATATATACATGTATAATATCTATCTTTAAGAAGCTAATGACACCTGATGGCTGGAGATGAGGCCTTTAGAGATCGAGAAAGAACTTCAAGATCTTCAAAACTCGGGTAGGAGTGTAATATAAATGTACAAATTTACTACACAGAGGTATTTGACGGCTCATTGGGAATAGACAAGAGGATCTTGGTGATCAGGCAGAGAACTTCATTGATTTTGAACAAGGACTTGATTGGTCTTTCAAGATGGTCGGGCATGAGGACAAGAGACAAACTGCATAAGGGCCAACTCAAGTTTAGTAAAACTTCCCTTGGACAAAATCATGACAAATGATGAGACTCAGGAAACATGGCATTGACATAAGTTCACGATGCAGGAGGCAACACAAACTCTCCATATATTTGGAAGGATAACCAAATGGAGGAGGACACAACCCTGTGTAGTGAAAACAACTTCCTAAGGTCATATTAAATCCCAGAGATTGATGAACAGAAGGAAGGATGTGCTTTGTCCAAGGGAAACTCATTATGTTTCCAATAAAAAGAAAACACTTTTCGCTTCCTCTTTTTGGGTTATATTTGATGTTTTTGTCTTTTTCAATAATTTTGGAAAGCTTGAAAAAGATAAAAGAATGCTACGTTATAGAGGAGGAACGGGTGTCACAAACATACTAGTTCCAAGCACAAGGAACACATTGATGCTCAGAGAAAGGAGACATATGTAGGAAAAGGACACTCGGGAAAAATATTCCATGGGTGAAGGTGTCAAGATGCAGAGGTAAATTGCTACAAGGCTTACATATAAGGCATGCTTCAGATGGTTCAATTGAGGGCAACATGGAGCCGACATTAGGCAAAAGACGCAGGAATGAAAATGAGATTAATAAGACACAATGATAACGTTCTTAGATGTAATTTTAGCAAGCCCAGAGAAGGTAATCTCGACATTTTTTCATTTTTAGAGAGTCTGAAAAAGCATGAAAGGAGACTCCACTGGGGTCCTTTTTCGAAGGTAGTATAGTCGGTTCGAAAAAGGGGCAAACTAGCACCGAAAAGACGTCTATTCAAAACCATTTTAACGAGTGTGACAAAGACAATATCACTCGACAATCTTTTCATATTTAAGGAGTCTGAAAAGAGATTAACCATGGACTCTGTTAAGGATGCTCTTCTGGACTAGTTTAACGAGTGTGAAGAAACAAGCTCACTCGACCATCTTTTCAATTGTAGGGAGTCTGAAAAGAGCTTAACTATGGACTCGGTGGGGGTTCCTTTTTTGTAATTTTAGCCCCTTAGGCTCGAAAAAGGGTTAAAAGTATACCTGAGAATACTCTTCTAGAGAACCAAAGTTCCTAGAGTATACCTATGTTCGTACAATTGACCATGTCGATCAAAAAAGGGGTAAACTACCGTCAGACAGACGTGCCTAAAAATTTAGTTTGGAGAGCGTGAAGGACAACAAGATCGCTCGACAATCTTTTCATGTTTATAGAGTCTGAAAAGAGCTTAAAGAAGACTCTAGGGGGCTACGACTCATGTGTGAATTTGGTTTAGGTAGAGCCCACTTCTAGCCTCAAACCAAGAGTCTCTTCGATAGTCAACTTGGAAAGTCTCCCAAGAGGGAAGAAAACACAAAACACAGTGTATGTACTCCCACGGTATAGAAATTGTAGTCATGGCTTCAAGGATAGCCTCATCTGAAGGAAATTCAAAATCTAAGAGATCACGCAAATGAGGGTCAACAGTATCAAAGGGTGAAGTAAACTATCCATACTCCATATGATGATGGAGGCTCCAACCAGGACTGGAAGAGTCTATCAATGAAGAATCACAAGCACAAGGGCTTGAGGATCTACAAACAACGAGATCAGACTCAAAATGAGACTCAATATCACTTGGACCAAAAGGGGGAAGTAAGAGATCCAATTCCCCCATTGGATAAACTGAAGGATCAATTGCTAAGACCAACTCTTGAGAAGGTAAACATGATTGTACAGGTTCTTTCTCAGAAGCAATTGAACACTGAGGATAAGATGCCACATAATTAACCTGTGGTGGGGTAGAGTCTACATGAACACTAGGAACATGTAAAGGGGTAGTCTAAAATAATGTAGAATTAAGATGGTGATTATCAGATGTCAGCTGGTCAAACAGGAAACTACAAGCATGCATTCTACATATGGATTAGTGGGTTAGATATCATAACCAAAATGAAAATAAATCATGAAGATTGAAGACATCATTTGGTAGGATGGGAAAAGTAGTTATTTATATTAATCTCATAAAGTTGGTTACAATATGAGAATGACAACTGCTCCTCAAACTCGGTTCTGGGATCCTCTTGACCATGCACCAACTGCTTCCATGTACTCTTCTCCTCTTCAGTTCTATCTAGGGAAATGACAAGGATTTTCAATGGAGGAAAAGACGGCTAAAAAAGGGAATTTTGGCTCAAACTCACAACGTGGTTGCAAAATGTTGGGGCAAAGAGGGGATATTGAAATGGGCAGAGTTTCTTTGCTCTCATGTTTTTTTTTGAAATGCGACCCCAACACCTTATTTTATAGGCCAAAAAGTTAGGTATTCGGTTGGGTGACCATCTATAGGTGGTCAAAAGATTAGTAATGGCCCAAAAGCCCATATCCCTTTGCAATTTTTATTTTTCATTCTTTTTGTGAGTGTAGATGGGCTTTAATGGTGCAAAAAGCGTGTGTATGCAGGAAGTAGTGGTGCAGGGCATGTACATATTCAATAAAATGGTTTTTTAGAAGAGTTGTTCAATGATGGCTTGGAAAACATAGAAAGTAAGATGGTCCGATGCCAGGTATGCATGTCTGGTGCAATCTAGGATTATAACAACCATCATCATCTAATATCTGCCTCTGGCCTTCCCTCGGCTCATGTGTTGGTCCATAACCAACATCATCTTGTGTGCGCCTCTATCCTACCCATGGCTTTGCCCACAACGGTCATGTTGGTCCCTAGCAAGCCAGATTCCCGACCATCTCCGCCTTACGGCCTCAGGGCCCCACATATGCAACACAAAATCAAAGGTAGAGTCAACATCCATATGTACATAATCATATACTATTCTATCAAAATCAAAAACCATAAATACACAAACATACCTCTCTGATCTCAAACCTCCCTAGGAGGCAACATCATGTCAGGATCATGTCGGTAGTCCATACCACTGTATGGGTACCGTAGTATCACCTGTGGCATATGACACCACACATGTGCCACAATGTCCATGAAGTAATGGCCACCCTCTCCTCCCCCATGCCATTCCATCACATGGGTCCACCGCATCAGAAGTGGCTCACGTGGCCTTCAAGGCATGAAGAAAATTCTAGGGAGCAAAAGGGGCACCCTCTCCAAAACCAAAGCCACCAGAATCGACCCAAACACAGAGTCACTGGAGTCGGTTGTCCAACGCTGGTGAATCTTCCCCATCATCCTGTCATGCAACATCACCCCCCAAGAAAAATGGTCTCCATCCAGGACCCTCTCCACGATCCTCAGTTGACCTACTATGATATGTTGAGTCGCCAAGGATACGTGGATCCTCACTAGCATGGCGACGATTCATTGATTCAAGATCTCATCAATAACCTCAATACAAATTATTGAACTTGACATCAGGTTTGATCCTGAGCAGTGATGACAAACCAATTTGACCAATCTCTCATCCCTCGACAGTTAGGGGTCAACAGGAAGGGATATCCCCCGGAATGGGAGCTCCACTAGAAAATATAAATCCTCCACATCTGAGAATGTCATCTGTTGTCCACTAATGATGAAACACTGCAGATCAATGGTCCACATAGCTATAAGATACTACAGTAGGAACTCCTGTGATCGTATTAAAGGACAATCAAAGAACTTGAGCAACCTGAAAGCTAGCAAGTGTCTCCAAACTCCTAGATTTTCTCTCACCACCTCTCGGATATGCTCCCAGTATCTCTCTCTCCAATAAACTGGCATAGTTCTCTCTAGTCACAAACTAATCACCTGCATTCACACAAAAACACTTGGTCATCCCTCATCATCCATAAACAACATCAAAAAATTCAAAATTTCAAACACCCTTAGCCTTTCCTCCAGTGCACGACTTTAACCCATACAGGTGTGCACATGTGCACGCCTATTTTTTTCATAGTTGCGCACTAATGTGCAACTATCTGAGAAACAATTGTGCATCAATGAGCAACTGTCACCCTGACAGGTGCGCACACACATGCGCACCTATCCACTACACACTTGCGCACTAATGTGAAATTTTATGAAACACAGATGTGCATAGTGCGCATATGTCATCTTAACAGGTGCATGTCTCATGCACTCATGTATTCCCCTTCCTCGCTCCCACATGTGTGTATGTCTCAAGCACAATCGTACACTATGCGCAGGAAAGGGATTTATACGTGCACATGTGCCCGCAAATTTTCTTCCTTCTCCCATGCAATGGTGGGCCCCTACCTAAAACTACCCTTGTACGACCATCCGTACACCCCCTAAATTAATTCTACAAAATTAACACTATATAGGAGGATGGGACCATTAACCTGACTCTCGCAAATCCTATATCGGTCGACTCGAGCTCATGTAATCTCCAAATATCCTCCAAATTCTCTTGTAAAATCACTATAGCAATAGGTACAAATTAGGTGGATGGTCCAACTCTCCTTCCCCTTGCTAATATTGAATTGTGTCTAATGCTACTGATGATGCATCCACGTGAACATGGAACTCCTTATTCCAATATGGAAATATCAAAATCGACGTGGTAACTAAATTTTTATTCAATGTATCCAAACTCTTATGACATTCCTCTTTCCATTAGAACTTTGCCTACTTCTTCAAGAACTTCTCCAACAGGGTTGTAATCTATGTGTATCCCCTAATAAAATTCATGTAATACCATGTATGACCCAACATTTCTCATAACTCGCCCACTAAAGTAGGTGGTGGAAAATCAACAATAACAATGATCTTCACAGGATAAACCAATTGTGTTTGTTTACACACTAGATGACCTAAAAAAATTCCAAATGGTGCACAAAAAATGCACTTCTTCAAATTCAAAGAGATTTGGAACTATCTACATCTATACAACATCAATCGCAAAGTCTCAACATTGTTCTTTAACAAACTGTATATTGTCCAGTCATCCAAGTATACTTCCAGGAACTTATGAATAAACTATTTAAATTCTTCTACAACAACTCTAGAGAATACTAGTGGTGCATTATTCAATCTGAAAGGAATGAATGTGTACTGATAGCTTCCCCATTATGTCACAAAGGTTGTCTTATATCTATCTATCTATCTATCTATCTATCTATCTATATATATATATATATATATATATATATATATATATATATATATATATATATCTTCCCACATAATATTGATCTAATGATACCACTAGAATTGATCTATGAATGAATAAGCTTATTGTCCTCCTACATTCTCCAACACTTCATCTGTAAACGGGATAGGGAACAGGTCATGGAAACAAGCATCATTTAATTTTCTCAGATCCACTCAGATTCTTATTCAACTTGTCTTATTTTATTGAACTACCATCAGACTAATCCACTCTGATTTTTCAACAAGTTCAATAATTCCCACTTCCAGTATCATGTCTATCTCTACTTTCACCTTCTTATTGTATACTGGGCTCAATCTGTATGGTATCTACTTCACAATATTGGCATTCATCTTCAAAGGAACCATCATCTCTCCTAGCTCCCAAAAAATCACTTCCATATCTGAAAATGTAGTCGAAAATAGATCCTGGTATATGTGTAGTAAATATGTAATCTTCTCAACAATTTCTTCATTCCAATAGTCTCCAATGTTTGTAAACTTGGGATTTTCTTCTGTACCAATATTCAATTTACACTTTCTTAATGTCTTTACATATACAATAGATTCAAGCTCAAGACCTTCTACTACACGCTCTCCTTCAGTCTACGGTGTTTGCAAGTTTCTTGCATTTTCATCCTCCTTGTCTTCTTCCACAATCTTGTAGCATTCCAAAACTTCTCGAAAAGTTGCAAAACATATGTGTGCACTATATACAGGTACTAGTTATATCAAGTCTTCTAGTGTAAAAATATTCTCCTTGATCACCGGTATTGTTGTGTTTGCCGAAGGGGTATCATCTTCAAAACTGAAATTTATCCTGAAGTTTCGAGTTAACTCTTGCCAATCTATTGTTCCTCTGCTTACTTCAAGTTCTAAGTACCAATTCTTTGGGATCCTACCCAGATTATGTATAATAAAATGTGTCCTTGGTACTAATCTCTATGTCTCTATGCACTATGTAACATGCTACATTGGAAAACTTAACCCGATATACCTCTATGGAATATATTCTAATCCAAATTTGACATGTCCAACATTATTCATTACTATCAATTTTCTATCCTCTCCTCGTGTGCAACCCACCATATCGCCAAGGTCTCTTTCAATGTGACATCTAAAGCTAGTAATATTTATTGATCTGGTATCTAAAATTCAAAATATTTGACAAAAGGATCCACATATTTTAGTCCATATTTCATAGGATCACATACCTCAGTTCCAATACAGGGAAATGAATAGGTGATCCGAGCGCATCTCCCTGTGGATACTTCATGAAATCCTTGTTTCCAATGTTCCAGTCCTTCTTATAAATCTAATGCATAAGAACTAATGCTTCACCAACTTAGTGCACCATCATTTGTAGTATTGACATAATCATCCATATTTGCAGCCATATTATAAAGGTTATCTAGTTCTTTCCATTTTGTTGGTTCCACATACCTTCTCCCTTCTGTGGGATCCAATGGCATCGTAACTTTCAAGTCTCCTACTCCAAATACCATCTCCCTCTTCTTTAAATCAATAATAGTCTAGTTATCAAATGCTCAATCAAGTCCTAGAAATGTTGGATAAGGTTTTATTTCATATACTATCTCAATGAATTCAAAGTATACTATATTGTGCACTCCATCGATGCTCACATTTATTCATGTTAGTCTTCTAATTGGCACAATCTTATGCTAGTTCACTAAACTCAACTCAATCGGTGACCATATCAAATTCAAATTACCCATCATTTCCCACATCTACTTTGAAAGAAAATTTACATCATATCCCAGATCTAAAATGATATTGTTCATATCATACCCTCCTATCTCCGCACTAAGTCGGAACTCCATCTTCTCCCTTTTCTTTTGATACACCTAGTTAACTTATCTCTTTGTGAAAATTTATTCCCTATCTTGCGTGAAATGGTAAATCATCCCAGGTAATATTATTAATGCAATTTCATCCTTCATTACCTCTAAAAAACTTTTTAAGAAACTTTTCAAGGTGATTTCCTTCTCTACTTTCATTTTTGTATTCATGTGTTTGTAAACTAGAGGCATATCATACACAAGTGGCCTCTCATACAAAAGTGGTGTGGTAAAATTCGATGCTATCCATTATGCTCCTACAAATCATTTCCTTTATTTCTTGTAGGTCTCTTTATCTTTTCTAGGGTCAAACAACAGAGGAGGCTCTATTGCTTTCCTTACACACTATTGAGTTCATTTTCCTTGCTCTGCCACATCATTTCTTGTTCTTTTTCCTCGTGTAATTGTTGTTATCCTTAGCTTATCATTGCACTCTTTTTCTTCTATCTTTTTCACATTTTGGTTTCTTTTCTTTTTCCACTTTGCAATCCATTGCATACAATCTTTCTCTGCATGGTCTAATTGTCTACAATAATTTCATGTCATGAAAAGATTCAAACAATCACATGCCAAATTCCCAGGATTATTACAATTATAACATATAATTAGTCCTCTTACACTACCGAATCCTACTCTTGTGCGACCTCTGAAGCCTCCTCTTACTCCTTGATTATAACCTCTCAGAGTGTTGTGATACAATACTCCTCCTTCCAATATTTCTTCCCCTTAGAATATATATATGTATGCAGTGCACTCTCTCATCAGATCCAGTGCGTGACATGATGGAAAATTGGTTTTCTTTGATTTAGTTGGATACTTGGTTGCCATTGATGTAAAAAAGTAGTGATTGTTAGTAGTGGTTGTCATTGATGTCAACATATGTGATGGGTTTACTTGGAGAATTCTCTGAAGTGGTCCCCTTATGGCATAACTCTAAGCATGACCCTCACACAAAGATGCTTTAATGAAGTCTACAAGAAACCCATAGGTGTGGGAATGAAGCTAGATGTTGTTTGATGAATAAGGACTTGAAATATAGTGAAAATGTAGGTAAACACTCATATATGGATAGTCCTCATCATGGTGTTTCCAATGGTAGGTAGAATGTCATGTAGTTCCTCATGATTTAAGAGTTATTCATGAAGTTGGACGCCCTAAAGATGGGTTCACAAGCCCCTATGGAAGTCCCAAATATGGGATACAAGCACCTAATTGGTTGCAAGTCATTAATGAAAGGGTAAATTAGTTGTAACAGAAAAGTTCCAGAAGCCCTAAAGTTAGGGAAGGAGGTTACTTAGAAAAAGTATATATACACCTCATGAACTCACTCATAAGTACATTCACACACACATTATATTGAATATATTTTATGTGAGTAAGTGATTCTTATATGAGGTAGCAAAGGAGATATCAGGTGAATTTTAGAGGGAATATGAAGTGAATAAGGGAGAAATTCAAAGGGAGGATCAAGCCTTGTGATGATGTGTTCTAAGGTATGTTACTTAAAGGCCGTGTTACCACTTTCACTATACCTTTTTTTACAGAGTGATTCAAATAGTGAAAATTGGAGGAGGTTGAGAATACATGTCAAGGTACTTGTGGTAAAACATTTCTCTTCTAGGTCATTGTATTTTTGGAGATACACTCTGTGGAAGATAGGGTTTTTAACTAGTCCTGAAATTAGTCTTAAACAAGTGTTTTGAGTAAAAACATCATAACTTCTTCATAGAGGATCCAAATTATCTGAGACCAATTTCATTGAAAAGATAAAAGTATTTATTATATTTTGTACAAGTTTCAAAATCATTATCAAATATTGAGCTTGTGGCATGTTGTACAAGTTCACTCTCCAAAATAGGCTAAAATTCATGAAGGTTTTCCATTTTCTCTATAACGTTTGTTCTGAGAAGTTTCATACCTTGAAATTTAATGGACATGGAAAATTTAACAGACCTATAAATTTAAAATTCCATACCTTCATTCATTACAGGTATGTAGTTATGCTTGTTGAAATTTAGTGTTTGTGACTAATCCAAAACTAATCCCACAAGACTGAGGTAAAGTTTGACGAAGATCCTAATATCTTGTTGTTGAGGATGATGAAGACCTACATGTTTGTAATCTTGTGTATTAGGTATACTACAGGATCACAGGTGTTTTTTACATGCTCTATTGAGGGTTATGTTTATGGTACATTATTGAGGAATTTTTTGATGATGGTGGTACATGATATGGTACACATTTTTTATTATATGATACATTGTTAGAAATATATCTTGGCTATATTGGTGTCTAGTTTGGTATATGTCATGGTGATGTTATCACATTATTAAGGCATATTGTTGAGACATTGGTACATCTTGGATACATGGTACATGGTTGATGTATATGGTATGGTACAGGTTGATGTACATAGTATGGTATAGGTTGATGTATATGGTATCTTACAGGTTGATGTACATGGTATGGTATAGGTCGATGTACATGGTATTGTATAGATTGTGGTACATGGTTGATGTACATGATTGATGATTAATGTGCATAGTTTATGTACATGGTATGCTATAGGTTTTTGTACATGATATGGTAAATTTTTTGGTACATGGTTGATGTACATGGTTTATGTACATGGTATGGGGATGGTTTTGGTATGCATGTGAGTGGATCTAGTTATAGTTGGTTGATGATGGTATATCTATGATAATGAAAATGGCAGGTTGGTCGATGTGACAACGATAGTGATAGGTTGGTTGATGTGACAATGATAAAGGAAGTGACAATTACAGGTTGATGTGAGAGTGGTAGTGGAAGTGGCACTGACAGTGATAGTGGAAGTGACAGTTGGAGTGATATTGATAGTGATAGGTTGATGTATTAGTTAAAATTGTAGTTATAGGTTGATCAGTGGTAGTGATGGCAAGTCTACACTATATTTTTGGGTGGAAGGATGAGGCAAAGAAAGGGGTTTGTATACTCCTTTTGGTTGGTGCTAGATAAATTAGGGAGTTTGTGCTTCCTTCAAGTTTTTGCCTCCTTCTAATTGGTGTTGGAGAATTCAGGGAGTTGTGTCTTCCTTTATATTGGTACATGTAAATCAAGGGGTTGGTGTCCCCTTCTGGTTGGTGCTGGAGAATTTAGGGAGTTGTAGCTTCCTTCAGGTTGGTCTTGTAAATGAGGGGGTTGGTGCTGGAGAATTTGGCAGTTAGTGCTTCCTATGAATGTATTCTTGATATATATAATAAAATATTATGTGGTTTTCTCCCATTTGTGTTTCCACATAAATTCTGGTGTACTGTGTATCTGATGTGATATTGTTGAATTGGACTACTTATGGTTATATCCTCATGATATATTTAATGAAATCATAAATGATATATTGCTCATAAAGTTGAAGATTATATATTGTGATTGAAAGTGGTAAAAAGTGATCATACTCATTCACCCCCCTCTCAGTATTTCAACAATTGGTATCAGAGAAAGAAAATAGTGTAACCATTGGAAGGTAGATCATGGAGAGCACCAATATGTACAATAATGGAATATCACAGTTTCATGGATAGAACTATGCATTTTAGAGAAGATGGATGAAAACATATGTACCAACACAGGGATTTGATGTTTGGTAATCAATAGTAGATGGATACAGAGAGCCTTCCACCCCCCCAATAGATAATGATGGAAAGAAACTCAGTCAAAACAATTCGAGGGATAAAAATTCTATCCTGAATGGTCTGGTTGGTTCGGTATATGTCAAGGTTATGCAATATGATTCTACAAAGGATATTTGGGGAAAAATTCATAATGTTTATGAAGGAGATGAAAAATTCAAGGTAGATAAGCTTCAGACTTAGAGAGGTCAATTTGAATAGTTGAAAATGAAGGAAGATGAAGACATTGCATCATAAGTTTTACGATTCGATGAAATAGTGAATGCAATTAAAGGCTTGGGAGAATAATTTGACGAATCTTTGATTGTTCAAAAGGTATTGATATCTCTTCCAATGAGATTTGATCCTAATATTTCAACACTAGAAAAAAGAGAAGATCTAGGTACGATAATAATGGACAAGCTACATGGAATATTTATAGCTTATGAAATAAGAACAAAACAAGAAAATCCATCCAAGAAAGAAGCAACCTTCAAAGCATTCAAGAAGACAAAGAAGAATAAAAATTATGAGTCAAAGCCAAATTGTAGTTGTAGTGATGATTCATATGAGGATGAAGAAATAGCCAAATTTTTAAGGAAGCTGAAGAGAGAAACCAACAAGTCCAAAGGTATGATTCCATTAAAATGATTTAATTGTGGTAAAATTTATCATTTTTCAAATAAGTGTCCTTATGTTAAGAACTCGGATAATTATCTAGAGGAATATCCCAAGAAAGAAAATAAATATGAAAAGGGAAACATGAAAGGAGATAAAAGCAAAGTCTTCAAGAAAAATATCTACTCAAGAGAAGATTGTTCCTCATCTCATGAATATGATGAAAGTGATAGTGACTCAAAGAGAGTACTCTTTATGGATATGGAAAATAAGATAAGAACTTTTGAAAGTGAAGAAGAAGGTGAAGTGGACATTGAGGAAGAATTAATGAATTCTTTAAATGAGCTAAAGAAAGAAAGGAAGAAAAAAAAATCATTCAAAGAAGAAATCATCTTGGTGAAATCCCAACTTGAAGAAGGAAAGAGAAAGGAAGAAGTAATGTAGATCCAAATGATAAAAAAATAAAAAGAGTGTGTGAATCCTGAAAAGGAAATCATGACATTGAGAGTTTAATTCAAAAAGCTCAACAAGAAATTGAAAAGTTCTCAAGTGTTATAAAACATTATGAACGATCAAAGGCCATAAAGTGAAAAATCCAAAATAGGATACGAGAATGTTCATTTTTAGGAAGGTTCAATATCCATGAAGAAAGGAACATAACAAAAGTTTTATGCAGAAGTTCTCAAAGGAAGAAATCATGGTCAACAAGAATAAAAAAGGAATGAATACATAAGACCTTCTACAATTAGGTAGCAAAGAAGGTTCAATTGTTGTGCAGAAAACAACCAAAGAGAATATCATGATCAACCAAGGGAGGAATTGAGAATAACTACACCACAAATAAGATTGTTCATTCCCATGTATGCAAATTTCTTTTATGGTCATTGTTAAAGAAATGTTAAAGAAAGAAATGGTTATGTGGCTCCACATAATATTGAATGTTACAAATTCCACAACTATGGACACATAGCTCAAAATTGTAGAAGCATGATAGAGCCTCCCATGAAGGAAAACATTGATGTTAGATACATGAAGGTTTGGATAAGAAATGGAAAACAAGAAGAGTAGGTAAATGAAAGCCATGTCCCATATATCATACTCACAAGATTTACAGTAGCACAAGATCATAATGAATTCACAAGCCAAAAGGAATGTGTCATAATTTAGGAAGAGGATGAAGAGGAAGATGTTAGAATTCAGGGAGATGATGAAAGGAATTTTAGAATTTGGGAAGAGGATGAAAAGGAAGATGTCTCCACAGAAGAAGAGGAAGATTAATCTGCATCAAAGTGGATACTTTCCTAATCCATATGGCTTGGATACTCCTAGTAAATATGAATATTGAAAAACGTGATTCTAAGCAGTATCTCTATATATCAAAGAACTATATTTCGAGTAGTCTGAAGTATTTGAAGTATTTGGAAAGGTAGTTTCAGAATGGTTTACGAAAGTAGCACAGATTATCTTGTGACAATTTGAGGATCAACTTTCAGAACACATTCCCATGTAGGTGTTAGCTCGAAATTACACAGGAAAAGATTCATGATTGTATAGTGGATTCCACACATATATTCAACCATATATATACATAGAGGATTATAGGCATGTATTTATACAATGATGTATTCAATATAGTTTTTTGTAGACATGTAGAGTATGATTTGGATATTGAATAGATAGATTGAGCAGCAACGAATATGTAGTGATCAACTGCATAAGATTTGGAGGAGTCATCAGAATGGTCTAAATAGATACATCAGTAGATGAAAGAATATAAACAATTGGAATAAGTGGAATAAGTGGAATTAGTGGACAAGTGGAATCGGGAAGGCAAGCGTAAAAGGCCCAACACAAGTTATATCGTGAGAAGAAGATATGGTAATTAATGCAAAATTGAAAAGTCATAAATACTTGAAGTCAAGTAACTTTGAATTCATTTTATATATGTCATTGAATTACAAGAGAAAGAACCAATGGACAAAGAACACCAAAAGAGAGGAATGAAAACATATGTAGGAAATCCCACATTAATCTACACGACATCTTGTAGAAAAAACAAGGAAGATAAATTGTCAAAGAAAGATATCAAAAGAATGAAAATAGGGGGAGCACATGAATTCAGAGAAAGATTGTTAGAGAAGGTATATAGGCAGGGGGAGTTACCCTTTTACCTATGATGACAAAGGGGGAGAAAGTGAAATATTAGAAGCATGAAGAAAAGGTAAGAATCCCCAAAGCAATATACCCTTTACGATTGATGTCAAAGGGTGAGAGAAACATGAGAAGAGAAAGATCAGAAGCGTTAGTCACATGAAGAGTATGAGTGTTGTAGTATGAGTGTTTCCATCAATTACAAAGGGGGATATTGTTATACTATTGGTTTTCATTGATGTGAACAAGTATTCGTTGTTAGTAGTGTTTGTCATTGATGTCAACAGATGTGATGGGTGTATTTGGATAAGTCTCCAAAGTGGTCCCCTTATGGAATAACTCTAAGCATAGCCCTCATGGGAAGACACTTTGAACAAGCCTACAAGAAACCCATAGGTGTGGTCATCAATCCCAAAGTTTTTGAGAAATAAGGACATAAAGGATAATGTAAATGCAGGTAACACACTCATATATGTATATTCCTTGTCATGTTGTTTCCAATGGTAGGTGTAACATCACGTAGTTCCTCACAGTTGAGGAGTTATGAGGTCATGAAGTTGGAAGCCCCAAAGATGAGTAAATAATCCTCTATGGAAGCCCAAAATATGGTTTAAGAAGCCCCTAATTCGTTGCAAGTCATTAATGCAACAATAAAGTGGTTGTAACAAGAAATTTCAAAAATCCCTAAAGTTAAGGAAATAAGTTACTTAAAAAATGTATATATACACATCAAGAAGTAACTCATAATCACATTAAAACAAACATACTATTGAATATCTTGTATGTGAGTAAGTGATTCGTATCTGAGGTAACAAAGGAGATATGAGGAAAATTTCATAGGGAGGATGAAGTCTTGTGAGGATGTGTTCCAAGGTATGTTATTTAAAGGTCATCTTACCATTTTTTCTGTAACATTTTTTATAGAATGTATCAGATAGAAAAAATTGGAGGAGGTTGAGAAATATTTCATCTCCTAGGGCATTGTAGTTTGGAGATACACTTTGTAGAAGATAGGGTTTTTGACTAGTCTTGAAACTAGTATTAAATAGGTGTTCTGGGTAAAACATTCATAACTTATTCATAGAGGATACAAATTCTATGAGACTAATTTTAGTGGAAATATAATAGTTTTAATTATCCTATATGTGATTTTTACAATTATATATAAAATATTGAGCACGTGGAATATTGTACAAGTTCGCTCTCTATTATAGGATAAAATTCATGAAGGTTTTCCATTTTCGCTATAACTTCCATTTTGAGAAGTTTCAAATAATGAAAGTTTGAGGAAATGGAAGATATATCTCATAGTATATGTGGATAAAATGTTATACCTTTATTCATTACAATTATGTTTCTATGATTGTTGAGGTTTAGGGTTTGTGACTAATCCAAACCTAGTCCCGCGAGACTGAGGTAACGTTTGATGAAAATGTTATTCTCCTGTTGTTGAGGCTGAGGAAGAGCTATAGGTATCTAATATTGTGTTTCAGGTATGCTACAAGATCAAAGGTATTATTTACATGTGTTATTGAGGTTTATGTTTATGGTACATCATATGGTACACCTTTGTGATGATATGATACATTGTTAGGAGTATATATTGGCTATATCAATATCTAGTTTGGTATATGTCAGGGTGATGTTATCACATTCTTAAGGAATATTGTTGAGACATTGACACATCATGGATACATGGTACATGGTTGAGGCATATGGTATGGTACATGTTGATGTATATGGTTGATGTACATGGTATGGTACAGGTTGTGGTACATGGTTGATGATTAATGTGCATGGTTGATGTACATAGTATGGTACAGGTTGATGTACATGGTTTCTCTACATGATATGGTATAGGTTTTGGTACATGGTTTATGTACATGTTATGGTTATGGTTTTGGTATCCATGTGAGTGGATATAGTTATAGTTGGTTGATGATGGTATATATGAAACAATGGTAATGACATGTTGGTTTATGTGACTATGACAGTGACAGGTTGGTTGATGTGTCCATAACAAAGATAATGATAGTTACAAGTTGATGTGATCATAACAATGGAAGTGACATTGA
Source organism: Picea engelmannii (assembly GCA_009831015.1). Classification (NCBI taxonomy): domain Eukaryota; kingdom Viridiplantae; phylum Streptophyta; class Pinopsida; order Pinales; family Pinaceae; genus Picea; species Picea engelmannii. The sequence continues at coordinate 57,864 of ML800977.1, read as the reverse complement.
AAGTGACAATGGCAGTGACAGTGGTAGTGATAGTGTCAGTGAAAGTTTGATGTATCAGTGATAGTGGAAATTATAGGTTGATCAATGGTAGTGACAATGAGTCTACACTTATATTTCATGGCAACAGGATGGGGAAATATAAAGGGTTTTTCTCCTCCTTCTGGTTGGTGTCGGAGAACTTAGGGAGTTGCTTCTTCCTTTAGGTTGGTGCCTATAAATTAGGGGGTTGTTGCCTCCTTCTGGTTGGTGCAGGAAAATTCAGGGACTTATAGTTTCCTTTAGTTTGGTTCCTATAAATCAAGGGGTTGGTGCCTCCTTCTAGTTGATGCTAAATAATTTGGAAGTTTTTTCTTCCTATGAATGTATTATTGATATACATAATACATAATTTTGTGGTTTTCTCCCATTTGGGTTTCCATGTAAATTATGGTGTATTGTGTATCTGATGTGATATTGTTGAATTTCACTACTTATGGTTATATGCTCATGATATATTGAATGAAATCATAAATTATATA
>ML800977.1:17141-42750 GCA_009831015.1 Picea engelmannii | reverse complement strand
AGTTGGTACTATGCATAGAATCAAGCTCTCTCTGACCAAACCCTTGTCTAATAATTCCTGGACTTGGTTCTTCACTTCCTCATTCTCTCAAGGTGTCAATATGTACGCTACTTTGTTTGGCAGACTTCCTCCTGGTATCAAGTCAATATAATGGATGATACTTCTGATGGGTGGAAATGAGTTAGGTGGATCATCCACCACTATGTCAGCAAAATTATCCAATAATTCTTGAAATTCTTCAGGCAAATCATCCATCGAAGTACTTTTAAGGATCACTTTGGGTTTCCTCACCACAACGAACTGCATCTCCTGTTCTTTCTTGACTTCTTTTAGGAGTTCCCTCCCACTCATGAGAATTATGCTTGTGATGGATTCCTCTTTCACTTTATTTTCCTCTATTAGCAACAACATGTGTGTTCTACCATTCTTCTCTAAGGTGTATGTATTCTTCCCCCCATCATGAATGACATTCCCGTCAAACTACCATGGTATTCCCAAAAAAATATGGCATACATCCATGGGAATTACATCACATAGAATTTCATGTCTATATCCTCCTATTTTAAATTCAACCAAGCATTGTTTAGTAACCATTACCTGGTGTCCTTTCTGTAACCATGAGACTTTTTATGGATTCGGATGTGCAGTTGTCTATAGCTCCAATTTATCCACCATCTCTATGGATACTAAGTTATTAGTGCTCCCACTGTCAATTATCACCTTGCATACTCTGTCTTTAGTCTTGCAAGTTGTCCTGAAGAGACTGTTCCTCTGCATTGGATTTTCAACTTCTGCCTCTATTTTTAAGAGAACCTTTCTCAACATTAGGGATATTCCATCCTCTACTCCCTCTACGTCAACATTCCTTCTCTATGCTTATAAAATGTGAGCTTCACCTCCTCCTTATTTATTTTTCCCGAGACATTCTCAAGACATGTGCCCTGTCTTTCCACAGGCATAGCATCTTACTTCTCCTCCTCAGCTTCTTCCTCTTCCTCTAGAAGAACTTCTTCCACCACCCTGTCTTCCTTGGGAACTTCCTCCTCTTTCTGAGTGACTATGTGGTTTCTCAGTCTCGTCCTTAGACTTATGTTCTTTGTCATGGGTAACTCCCTTTCCTTTTGTTTGGGGCTGGGATTTTACCTCTTCCTCATTGGCTTTGTTTTCTGGCCAACTTCTGCTCTGCCTTCAGTGCAAACTAATAATAATCCTCCACTTTCCTTACTGATATCATGTTGAGATCGTCCTAGATTTCATACCTCATGCCATTTATATATCTAGAAACTTTTTCTTCATATTTCTCCCTTTATCTAGTATTGATGTTCAACATGTAGAACTCCTCTGTGTACTCCTTAACTTTCATACCCTTCTATCTCAAGTTCTACAACTTCTTGAAGAGATTGATCTGATAATATTTGGGCATGAATTTAGTCTTCAACTTGGCTGCCATTCTATCCCAATTATTTATCTTCTATTTTCCTTTTCTTCTCTTCTCAACCCACAGTTCATCCCACCACAATATTGCATGTCCTTTTATCCTAGTGACAACATGTTTCACCCTTTTCTCTTCATCGACATCTTCATAGTCAAAATGTTTTTCATGGATCTTATCCAATCCAACAGATCTTCAACATATAAATTTCCTTCATACATTTGGACCTCTATCTTGGCTTTGGATCCCAATCTAACAACTTCTCTCAACAAGAGTTCTTCGAAAACATCCTCTTATATATATTCTTTGACTTCTACTTCTTCACTCTCTACATCGCTTATGTATCCAACATCAGGTGCTCATATCTATGCTGCCTCCATCGCCTCTAATATTGCACGAACTTCTTGCATTTCCATTTCTAAAGCCCGATTGGCTAAAGGTGGTTCCACTCATCTCCTCGGTGGCATTGTGTTGATTGTATTTCACACACAGAGCACAACTTCAAGTTCTTTTGTCTCTTCTACTTTTCCTATTGTATGCAAGAAAAAATTCTTTCTCTGATACCACTTGGCGCAAAGCCCCTTCTCTCATAAGGGTTGCATGACCTCCTAGTCGAGATCTTCGATTTTGGAGTCAAATGAACCTCTGAAACCTTGTTGGTCTCATTCTTTATTAAACACAGGTCCTCTTGGCTCCTTGCGTAGGCTTCACGATACCCATGACCATCGCTTTCACATTTTGCAAAATCTCAGAGTTGGCATTAACACATTTTCTCTTGGCACCTTCTCAGATGTGACCTTGAGCGATGACCTCACAGCTATGCATGATTGCGGCCCACCCTCAACCTCATAAAGGTCGAGTAATTTTTGTCTCCTAAATGCGAGATGAATGTCGATATCATGATCTTTACAGTGCTAACTAAATAGATAGTTCAAATCATCCCTTTCCCAATCCACAGACCAAATCCACCCCTCCTAAATCAATGGATGTGATCTATTCATGATTCCGGACTTCGAGGTTTTGAAATCTCCAACCATTCTTTCTTTCGTACTTCAATCTTCCAGATCTAACGATCTGTAGACACCTATCCTGCTCAATCAATGGTCTTGCTTCCACATCAGGTGTTTGACCTTTCTCCTCAGATCAACGGTCCTGTGACCCTCTTCTCGATCAATGGTCGAGATATCCTCCAATCTTCAGACTTTAGAGATTTCAAATCTCAAACTCCACCCTTTTCCAAATGGTTTTTATTCGAAGGTTGTGAACCACTAATGTGTGTCATCTTGATATGACGATCGAGGATTAATTCGGGTCTTTACCAAGATTACATGGATTTATGCCACGTCTCTCTTAGATCTTATGGGTACAAATCACTTCGGGACTTTACCCAGAGTCCACGGATTCATGCCACATCTCCTCTAGATATGTAGGCCAATATTCACTTCGATTCTTTGGGTCTTCGAGATTTGGAAATATCAATTCTCAAACTGAAACCCCACTACAATTTTTCCGCAACTCACGATCTATTGACAAGTGTCCACTTACAGATCAATGGCTCTTGGCTCTTTGGCTCTTCGGGCTTTAGGTGTTTCAAATATTTACCTTTTCCTTCCTCTATATCTCACAACTCATCGATATGTACCCTTCTGGATCTAACAGTCCATATTAGCTTTGGCTCTCCAACACTTCGCACTTCGGAAATCTCAAGTTTCAAACTCTCTCCCTCCTGAGCTCACGATATCTGACGGCTCAGATTCACTTGACTGATCCGACGCCTGAGGTTCACTTCGTACGATATGATGACTCAGGTCCTCTTCATATGATCGAATGACTAAGATTTCCCTTCGGCTTTCTAGCTCTTCGGGCTTCATAAATCTCAAGTCTCAAACCTTGATGAGTTCTCTCTCTTTTGTGTGTGAAGCGTTAAAGCTCGTGCACCTTGTTCTAATCAGATGATTGTTGATCCTTTGTGTTGTGATCCAATGACCACTCTCACTCCTCCTGAGATTATGATTTTTTCTAACTTAGAATATTTTCTAAGACTTCAAAGCTCTTTACCTTTGAATCTCCTGCGAGTCTGTCTCTCGGATCTCGACTACACTTTTGAAAAGTGTTATCCATCCTGATATTGGCCTTTGTTAAGGTTTCAACTTCCCACACACTCCTTGCATTTCAGGGATTTTTGATAACTCATATTCGAAGGATTTATTGAAAATAAAATATTCCCACTCTCCTGGCGATCTCCTCTTGCTCGATGCACACCTTGCAATAGATTCTTATGCAAGGTTTGAGTTCTTGCAGATGATTGTGCACGCCTTGAAGCAGTGAATTTTCACCCCTTGCAAAGGGGAAAGTCTCGTGCTATCTCTTCTGAGCTTTGGAACCAAAAAAGATCCCGTCAACACACTCCTTGTGTTATATGTGAACTCCTTGCACCAATTCGACAGAAGAGAAACAATTGAAACTCGCACTAAGATTCACAGTTCCATCTACTCGTAACAAAATTCATTCATTCATGAAAAACACAATAACATGGAATTCAAAACATTGTCCACACCATGCATAGGGTTAATTTTCCTCTATTATCTTCATTCAAAGTAAAAGTGGCTATATCTATAATCAAAACAACAATTAAAATTTAGAAATCTCCTACTAACTTGCAGCAACCTCATTTGGGCATACAAAACCTCTATTTATCTAAGAGGGTCCTTAGGGTTCCCCCAGACTATTTTTCTACTCCAAAACCTAACCTAACGACTATCTTAGTTCAGTCATATTCTAGAGCCGGAGTGGAAAGTCACACTTCGTTCGTGATCATTCAGTTCAAGAGTGCTTCAAAATATTCATCGTGACTACCAGCATTGAGATTCCGAAAATATTTCCAGGCGTTGAGTGGTCCTGCTCTGCGTTCTCGCTAATGATGCTCTTGCATCACTATGTTCTCTCCCCCAATATCTTATCATAACCTTCTCACTAATTTCACTCAGATTTGTTTAAATAAGAATGAGAGAATACAATATTTCAATCTTATATTCAATAAAACTCTGAGCAAAATTCTTTAAGATAAAAGGCCAAATGATCCATTCATACTTGGTTGTTATAAAAATTCCATGACACCTAATGTAAAATTTTCTATTAGAACCTCCCAAATGGATACACTAGAGAAAGCAATGACTAAATATATAGAAATGGAATAAATCATGATTGGACTAGGCACTAACCCTGATATTATCCTCAGAAAAGTAAAAAGGAAGATGGGTAATTTAAATATCGATGATCAAGGATATTCTAGTTCAAAAAGGAATGAAGATAAAAGTACGCAACCAAGTCAAAAACAAATCATTGGTGGAGGGTTTTTCAAGGGAATTATACTGAATGTGAAAATAGACCCTATGGTAGCCCAAGAGACTAAGCAAAGGATCAAAATTGCACAATTGCATAGAACAATTAGACAAATGCAAAATGAAATAACCCGATTGAGAAGGAACGGTAATTACATACCAAATCCAAGGATATCGGTCCCAAAACAATTAAGGAACCCTCCTCAAGATCAGAGAGTGAGGTTTGAGAATGATGATAGTTAACAAAAACAGAGGGTCCCTAGACAACCAATTCCAAATGCAACAATTCTTGATGAACGATATATCGAGCAAATAGTTGAGCAAGAAAAATATTATTTATCTGAGGAAATTTTTGATCCTGTACATACAGATGGATTCAATATGTCCATGTATAATTTGAATAAGGAGAATATGATCATGACTCATGAATGTGACATCCCTGACCAACTAGGTTGGTCCATGCTACTCCGTAAAAAACTATTTCTATGTTCTGAAACCAAAATTGTAGCACACCCTGGGCCTCCCAGGCCAGGGACTGCCACATTTGAAAAATTCCCATGTTTATGATATTAAAAAATGTACATAACCAAATATAGTCCCTCTCATATAATTACATTCTTCTAATACACTGATTAATGCAAAAATAACAGTAATCCTATACATACAACATATACAGGAAAAAATCATAAATATAAGACATGTACAAATACACAACATGAAAATGAACACATAATTGATACTTATATTTTTATAGAATACCACCAACTGTGTGCAGACCTTCTAGGAACCTCCCATCCTTATACCATGCTTCTTTTCACTCTCAGCAGTGGGTCACCCCTAAGTTGGGACTAAGCTCCACCCGGGTAGAGGGATTCCTAGGCTAGGCTGAGACAAATGGAAGTTGCACAATCAACATGAAGGATTTCATCCCAGGAGCCAACTCACACTAACAACCTACAACCTCTCATTCCCCACATACCTGTCCCACCCCAAGAAGTGTGCCCCTTCTTTTCTCAATAGTCCCTCAGCTCCCCACTTCCCTTCCAGATCTTCAGCAATAGGTCGGACATGAATTCTCAGAGCAATATAGTTTTCATTGGGATTCCTATGAGAAAATCACTTCCGCAAAAACCTCTCTCACCTGGATAGAGTTACTTATAGGCATGACAACTTGCTTATTCAATCCACATGCCTGACAACCCACCTCTTCAAACCATAGGCCTGACAACCTACTTCTAAGTCTAGCTCCTTAGTCAATTATGTAAGGGCGATGGAAGCAACAAAGATCATGTATAGAAAAAATGATGACAACAACAAAAAATCATTAAGGCATGATATAGGCTCAGGAAAAGTACAGGTGTGTTGTGCTTCACAGGAAAAATATGGGATAACTGAAGGTTCCGGCTGGTTCCAAAGGTTCGTGCAAGTTGAAGGGGTCGATGATGGAGGGGATGGATCTATGCGTGAGTGTGTGAGTGAATAGGGAAAAGATGCAAAACATACTATTTCCCCCCACCTATATTTGCATGTGCCATTATTGACACATGGCTCTCTTGGAGCTCTTTTCTCTCCACTTGGGATTCATTCCCTCTTCCATGAGACTTAGGATAAAGAAATTATCCTCACCATAGTCTTTAGGAAATACTAATATAATATCCCTTTTGAGACAATCCCTCTAGTTTATCCCCTTTCCTAGGATCTTATCCCTCCCTTTCCCTTCCTAGTGGAGCTTAGTCCCCCATAATATTTTATCGTGGTTGGCCTACATGCAGTGATTTATTGTATTAATGATATGAGTGTTTACATATACAAAAATAGGATCACTGGCCTTAGCATCTAGGCTCTCTGGCCTAATGATCACATAAGCCTCCTAGCTTATAATCGCTTGGCTCACTAGCTTATAAAACATGTTTACAATTCAACTGGGGCTCGACCTTGGGGTATTACAATTCCCTCCCATTATTTTTGCACTGTCCTCAGTGCAACTTATTTACATATTACCATCATGCTTTTCAAAAATATTCAAAAATATGTGGGTATTCAGTCTGCATAGCATCTTCGTGCTCCCACGTTACATCCTTAGGACCGTACCAGGTCTATTGGACCTTTATTATCCCTATGGATCGATTCTTGATTTTCTTGATCTTCCAATCTAGTATGCACACCGGAAGCACTTGAAAAGTGCCTTCTTTCTCCACCTGAATCGCATTCCAATCAATAATGTGATTAGCATCAGTTATATACTTCTTGAGAAATGATACACATAATACATTATGAATAGACATAGATGCAGGAAATGCAGCATATAATCTATAGGTCCAATCCTCTCTAGCATTTCAAATGGCCCACAATAATGAGCTACCAACTTGGAACAATTTCCCAACTTCAGGGAACCATTGTTGGCCTTCACTTTCAGGAATACATGATCACCTACACAAAATGCCTTTTGATTTCTTCCCTTATCAGCATAGTTTTTCTTCCTGTCTTGAGCATCCTTTAAATTCTACTTTATTTTTGACATCTTCTCTTCCATTTCCTTTAGCAACTCTGGCCCAACTACTTCTCTATCTGCAAGGTTGTCCCAACTTACTGGTGTGTGCACTTTCTTCCATAATGTGCCTCAAATGGGCTCATCTTCATAGATGCTTGGTACCCATTGTTGTAAGAAAACTCTACCAAGTGTATATAGTCTTCCCATTCTGATGGTTTATCCATCACATGCATACTCAACATATCTTCAATCACTTGGGCACCCTCTATGTTTTCCCATAAGATTATGAATGATAAATTGTGCTAAAATTCAGATTTGTTCCAAATCCTTTAAATAAGCCTTTATAGAACTTTGAGGTAAAATTTGGGTCTCTGTCAGACACTTTTTTCTTGCATATACCATGCAATCTATCTACTTCCCTCATATAAATATCAACAACGTTAGTTTCCTTGTGAGTGAACTTCACTAGAATTAAATGGGCAGCTTTAGTAAGCTTGTCCACCACTACCATGATAGAATCATGCTGCTTGTTTGTTCTTGGAATCTTGGTGATGAAATGCATTGTCACTACTTCCCACTTCCACTCAGGAATGGGTAATGGTTGCATAAAACTATCTAGGTTCCTATGCTCATCCTTGACCTTTTGACACTCCCAACATTTGGCAATGTACTCAACAATTTCTTTCTTCATGCTCGGGAAATAATATTGGCTCTTGACAGCTGTAATAGTTTTGATATCCTAGGTTCCTAGCATAAGTAACATGATGCATTTCCTTCAATGTTATATTTTTCATCTCCTAAGAATTGGGTGTATAAATCATGTTCTGTACATGATAATTTCATCAATTCCCAACTTGTAATCTTCAATTTTCTGCTGCAAATTACCTTGCTGTAATTTTTCCACTAATTCCATGTAATGCAAATTTGATTTTTCATCCTATGATATTCTTCCCTTCAAATCATATTGACACATGCTGATGGTTGTAGCATGCAATTCATGCACTCTTTTGTTGAGTGTATCAACCATCTTGTTCTCTTTCCCTTTGATATGCTTTATATCAAAGTCATACTCACTGAGAAATTCCAACCATCTTCTCTTCCTGGCATTTAAATTTGGTTGATAAAATAAATATTTCAGACCACTATGGTTTGTCCTTAGCTTGAACCTTTTTCCAATGAGGTAGGGTCTCCATTTTTTCAAGGCATGCACTATGGATACGAACTCAAAATCATGAGTGGCATAGTGTCTTTCATGCTCCTTTAAATTCCTTGATTCATAACATAAAACATATCCATTTTGATTAAGGACTCCACCATGTCCTTATTTACATGTGTCTGTACATACAATGAAGTATTCATTTGGATCTGCAATCCTTAGAATTGGAGCATTGGTTAATAATTTCTTCAAGTGTTGGAATCTCTTTTCACACTCCAATGACCACAGTAACTTCAATCCTTTGTTTTTCAAGGAAGTAATTGGGTGTGCAATCTTTAAGAATCTTGAAATAAATATTTTGTAGTACCCAGTGAGACGCATGAAGGATTTGAATTATGTCAAGCTCTTTGTTTCTGACCATCCTTTAATGGCCTTAATATTTTAAGGATCCACTGTGATCACTTCCTCAACTATGATATGACCCAAATAATGAATTTTGTTCTGATAAAATGAGCACTTGCTCAATTCGGCATACACCCGATTCTCTCTTAATACATGTGGTACCATCTTCAAGTGTTGCTCATGTTCCTCTTTTGACTTGAAATATAAGGATGCCATATAAAAAGACAATGAAAAACTTATCTAAGTACTCTATGAAAACACCATTCATTAAACACATAAAGATAGTTGGTGCATTTGATAACCCAAATGGAACCACTGTGAACTCATAATTCCCATACCTTTTTTGGAAAGTAGTCTTGTTGATGTGTTCATCTTTAATTCTTACCTGATGATAACCTAACCTGAGATCAACCTTGGAGAATATTTTTTCATTCTTCAACTGATCAAAGAGGTCATCAATCCTTGAAAATGATACTTATTCTTTACAGCTACTTTGTTCAACTAACTATAGTCAATATGTAGTATCAATGTCCCATCCTTCTTCTTCACAAATACAATTGGGGCACCCCAAGGTGATACACTTGGGCGTATGTCTCCATTCTTCATAATATGTTCAAGATAGACTTGCAACTCCCTTATGCCTAGAGTACTCATCCTATAAGGAGTCTTGGATATTGGAGTTTCTCCAGGAATCAGATTTATAGAGAAATCAATATATCTTTTAGGAGGTAATCCTAGTATTTCTTTAAACACATCCTCGAACTCCTTTAGGACTACATAATCTTCAATATTTTAAATATTAGCCTTAGGTGTTTCTTCCATATGGGATGCACATATTTGACAACCCTTTCTTTAACACTTCTTCAACTGCATTGTTGAGATTTCTCTGACATCTATTGCCCTAGGAATTCCTTGGACTGTCCTTAGGTTCCCTTCTTCATCCATGCAAGTATATGCCTTGTTATGACATTCTAAGAAAACATGGTGTTGGTCCAACCAATCCATCCCAATTAGATAGTCATAGGAACATAAAGGTAAGATGTTCAAATCTTCCTTGGTGCTTAGTCCATTCATGCCCAATGGACACGACTTAACCAACTCATTAACTTTTCTCTTGGCTCTGGTAGCCAACTGCACCAACCAATATTTCCCATGCTTGCTTCTTGGAAAATGCAATATTTCCACCACCTTAAGATCTATATAACTATGAATAGCTCCTGAATCAATTAAAATTTCAATGGTTTGGTTGTTGATCATACATTCTACTTCAATCATGTGTGATTGAAATTCTTCTTGCTTGTTGTCTAGGGCTGCATAGATCCTTGGTACATTTTTGTCCATGTCCTCCATTGTTTCCGCTTGTTGTACATTGTGAACAAATATCACTTTGTCACTTTTGTAAGGAAAATCTCTATACAAATGATCTCCTTTACAACCCCAACATTGAATGGGTGGATACCTTCGCATTTTCCCACTTATCTCAATCACTTGGGGCTCTCTAGAAGCTGGTTGCCCCTAAGGACTATTTCTGAAGAAAGGTGGCTTTTTCCCCTTCTTCCTCTATTCCATATTGAACTTCTTCTTGTCTTCCCAAGATTTTTGGAAAGTTGGCTTTCCTTTCTACTAATCATATAGGCATTTTCCTCTCCTTATGGTCTTTTCCAATGTCTTGGGATCATCATATTGAATCTTGTCACTGATGAAAGATGGAATCCCACTCATATACCTCTGAATATTAACTGTCTCATCCTTAATGAAGGAGACATACTTCAACAGTTCCAAAATCCTTCTTTCATACTCATCAATGGTCATACTTACAAGCTTGAGTTCAAAGAACACTTTCATTTTCTTGTCATAGTATCTCTAAGTCAAGTATTTATTTTCAAAATACTTCTTGAATTCCTTTCAAGTAACATTTTTCTCTTTGATGTCTTGCACCTACAAAAGCTGATCCCACCACATGGATTTTTTTCCTTTGAGTTGATAGATATCAACTCTTCCTTCTGCATGAGAAGAATAATTATGCAATTGAAAATATTTTCTCATGCCTAGAAGCCATGTCTTGACATATTCATCCTTCTTGTGCTCACCAACAAATGCAGGAGGTTTGATTTTGTTCATTTCTCCTCAGATTTCATCCACCCCAGATCTCTTCTGATGCTTCTTGACAGGGGATGAACTAGAGTTGGTGGGTGCTATCCTATTAGAATTCCTTGGGAAGCGAAGGTGATGTTTTCTATCACTCCTTGATCTTCCTTTCTCATCAGGAAACCTACAAATTCCTTATTTTCTTGAGTCGTTCTCTTTATCCAATTTATTTTCAAATATATCTAGGCTTTGCATTAACTTCATGGTGAATTATTCCCGCTGCTCCTTGGATGTCATAATCCGTTCATTATCAACCTTGTGACTTTGGAAATCTTTTTGTAAATTTCTAATGGTTTCTTCCATATTCATTTTTTCATCCTTTCCCTCTCCATGTCCATTGGAGTTTGTTCCTTCAATACCCAAATGGACATCCTTTCCTCCGATCTCATCTTCCTGACTGTAAGCCCCTTGTGTCTCTTCCATCCCTCTATACTATGTGTTGATCCGGGTCTGATCTAGTTGTTGTTAACTTTGCATAATGTGCAGACAACAAAAATTTGTTAGGCTAACTCACTCAACAATTTTATGAAAAATATGAACCATTTTGGTTCAATAATACATCCAACTTATTTCTTCTATTTTTCTGAGAAATTCACTATTCATCTCAATCTTTTGGGTGAAAAATTATGCTCTACTATCCAATATATTTCCAATGACTACTCCCTTGGTCAATTATGAGTTTTGAGCAGGAAGTTATGGATATTTGAACAATTTTTCTTCCTGCAAGGTAATCTTTGTACAACTATTCTTCTTCTTGAGAGCCGAATTGGTTCTTGGACTCATGATGGGTCCTCTCATAAAGTACACATGCCTTATTTACATATTTAGGCGCAAGTTTGTATAGATAAAAACCCCACACATTCCTTCTTCTAGCCCCCTTTTGTCTTTGAAGACATCAATTCAGGAACTAGCCCCCTTTTATTTCGACTAAAGTCTCATAGGACCAAGGTTATGACCAAGCGCTTAGCTGACATGTGCTTATTTGGAGCTTCGGGACTTCGAGGATCCGAAAATTTGGGCTTCAAAGGTTCTCTTGAACGTCGAACTAATGAATCCTTGCATAATTCCTCTTTGGATATTCGGGGCTCTGCTACTTTGGAGCTTCGGGACTTTGGAACTTCAGGCTTTGAAATTTCCACGAACTTCACACATCATTCCCTCTGAATGTCGAATAGGATAATTTCCTGGAGAATATCTTTGGAGCTTCATGATTCTGAGGTTCTCTTGTCAACATACACACATTCTCTTAAACGTCGAATTCTCTGAACTTTTGGATTCTTGTTAGAAACCATGCACCAGGGGGGTGCTACGTGGTAGAAAATACGGAGTGGACACATGACCATATTTTACTGGTGACATGTGTCATATACTAATTGGCACGAACGGTATTTGAAAATCATGGAACACAATGACATGTGGCAAGAATAAAGTGTGTCCAAGTCACCCTAGGTGACCTCAGCAAGCCACGTCACTACGGTGCTTCGTGACTTCGGAACTTCAGGACTTTGGAGGTTTCTACCACAACATCCTTCAAAAATCCCGAACGTTGAAATTCTGAATAGTTCCACATCACTCCAATGCTTCATGACTTCGAAACTTTAGGACTTCAAAACTTCAGGAATTCAGAGGTTTCTTCCATAACATATTTCAAAACTCTTGAACGTTGAACTTTCGAACAGGTCCACGTCACTCTAGGTGACATCATCATGTCACGTCACTCCAAAATTCCAGGACTTCGACACTTCGAGCTTTAGAAGCTTTTACTCCCACATGATTTATAAATCTCAAATTCCAAACTTCTGAATAGTTGTTTCTTAGAGCTTCAGGTCTTCAGGACTACGAGACTTCAGAAGTTTCTATGCTAGAGCACTTCAAAACACCCGAACACTGAAATTTTAAATAGGCTAATATGTGTACATGCATATTCGATTAAGGAATGGTTCGGATTTGTTTTAGACTTCAGAACTTTGGAAAACTCATCCTTTCACGCAACCATAAAAAAAATTCCCTGGAGTGCCAAACTGTCGAACCACTCGGGAAATCCAATGGTTTTCCTTCTCTCAAACGATCTACAGTGTAGAACCACTACGGAACTTCAGAGCTTTGAAACTTTGGGGCTCTGGGAGACTTCTCCACACTACACCCCAAAACTCTCAAACACCAAATTCCAAAATAATTTCTAATCTACGGACATGTGTCCTTAACACGAATGGTCCAAATTAGCTCCAGAGTTTGGGAGTTCGGGACTTCGAGAGATTTCCCTTCTGGAAGATTAAGGAATCACTTCTCCCAGAGTGTTGAACCTCCAAATTGTCATGGGATATATGGCTCACATTCTCTAGTGCACAGATCTGATGGTTGGGATATGATCTTCACCATTGTACCTCACCTCCTAATCTGTCCTTGATCTAACAACTCAGATCTTTCCTTGGCCAAATCCAATGGTCAAGCACTTCTCCCATTCATCTACAACGTATATCCACTTCATAAATTTGGAGCTTCGAGGATTTTAACTCCTTTTAATCAAAGACTTAAAACTTGTTGAAGAAATGAAGTTTGAAGGACTTGAGGGGTTAAAAACCACATACTTATCATGATCCAATGGGTGTGAGGGAACTGTCTTCTCCCGAACAGATCCAATGGCCCAAATTTAAAATTTGTGGCCCAACACCAAGGTTGTTGTGGTTTCCATCCTCTATTGGTTTTATCAACTCATTAAACCTCCTAAGATTATGAACACAGTAAAAGTGCTCTCAACGCCCTCTTGGCACTCATGGACATTGTGAAACTCTAATTTTGTCCATTTTGACAACAATTCCTTGTGAAACATTTTCTTCAATTTCCACTTACATGGACCATGCAGGCTTAGTGTTGAAAACTGGATCTCTGATACCATATTGTGACATCCACAACCTTCCAGGTCAGGCCATGCTGCTCTGTAAAACACTCTTTCTAATTTCTGAAACCAAACTTGTAGGACACCCTGGGCCTCCCAGGCCAGGGACTACCACATTTGAAAACTTCTCATGTTTCTGATATTCAAAAATGTACATACCTAGACATAGTCCCGCTGGGATATGGCACACAGAAACTCTTGCCAAACTTCATACATATAAAAATTAGCAGACAATTACATTAGTCTAATACAAAGATTAATGCGAAAATAATAGTAATCCTATACATATAACATATATAGGAAAACTCATAAATATAAGACATGTACAATTACACATCATGCAAATGAACACATAATCGATACTTATATTTTTATAGAATACCACTAACTGCATGTAGATGTTCCATGAACCTCCCAAACTTATACCACGTTCCTCATTGCTCTCAGCGGTGGGTCACCCCCAATATGGGACTAAGATCCACTCAGGTAAAGGGAGTCTTAGCCTAGGATCAAACAACTCGAAGTTGCACAGTCAACGTAAAGGATTTCATCCCAGGAGCCAACTCACACTAAAAAACTATAGCCTCTCATTCCCTAGATGCATGTCCCACCCTAGGAAGTGTGACCCTTCTTTACTCAACAGTCCCTTGACTTCCCCACTTCCCTTCTAGGGCTTCAAAAACAGGTCGTACAAGAATTCTCAGAGAATTATAGATGTCATTGGGATTCCTTTGGGAAAATCACTTCCCCAACAACCTCTCCCACCTTGAAAGAGTTTCTTATAGTCCTGCCAACCTGCTTTTTCAGTCCATGGGCCTGACAATTCGCCTCTTAAAACCATAGGCCTGACAACCTACTTTTTAGTCCAGCTCCTTAGTCAATTATGTAAGGGTGATGGCAACAAAAAAGATAGGATATAGACCATATGATGGTAGCAACAAAAAAATGTGAAGACATGGTACAGGCTCAAAAAAGGTACAGGTGTGTTGTGCTTCTATAATACCCCTATTTACCCTAGTTTTTAAATATAAATATAACTCGCCAAGATACTATGGTAGACTAAATATGTGTGAATGTTTGATTTGATGAACCTTTGTATAAAAGGGTCTATGTATGATTTTTTCTTTTATTAATAGAAATTTTATATGTGTGGAACAGATGTTGAAAGGGGGAAAGTTTTCCAAGATAGACCATGGATGCTATGAGAGAGATGGTGAGGGGAAACCAAGAATGGTTGACATGAACCTCACCAGATCAGTACCTACTGGGTGTATTTTCTCAACAGCCCTCTGACCCAGAAATGAATTACCACTCAGGCTGGTAGTTTGAAGGCCATCCTCAAGAGTTAATGAGGAGATGGGGCAGGGTACCCATCTATAAGGCTTCCAGTCTTGACCACGGAAGAGGATCCAGGTCCATGAAACCTTTCCAAGGAAGGAAATAAAGGAGGTAATTTGGGGATAGAGACATATCTGCAATATAACATACTAGAGAACACACTCTCCGAAGAAGAGCAATGAGGATACTTCGACTCTGGATTTGAGAGAAAAACTGAGAAGAAATCTTGTTTTGGCTATAAGAATCCTGGGGCAGGGTTTCACTACAAGCTAATAAATGAGGCTGATGAGTGACTGAGGGAGTGCTTGTGTAGATATCCTTGCTTGGAGTAGAGAAAACTAATTTCCAAGATCCTGTGCGAGGAGGAGAGTAACCTTCATCCCAGACTTGTATGGAGCAAGGAGAAAGAATATCTCTCAGAGCACCATGGTCTAGCTTGGGGGTGGCCAGTGGTAAATTCGTTAGGAGTGACTGCTCCTATGGTTGGGAGGAAACAAGAACCCCTTTCATCAATTGCTTCACATTTTCCAATTTTGATAAGTATTTTCATACTCTATGTAATACATTAGATGCGATGTTTGAGTGTCTATGTTTATGGTTAAGTCATGCAGTATTTGAACAAGTTATTAGATAGGCTCTTTGCTTCTGTAAACTTCTATATTTCATGGATTTCAATTTATCTCAGTTTTTTTGCTAGATAGTTATGAGATGTGAGTCCAGAAGAGAATTGGGATAGGAGTAACTAAAATTCGTAAGTCATGCCAATCCTTTGAATTCGCCTTAGCAGGAAAGTCAAAGTTCATATCTGTGTGAGAAGGGTGTTTCCCTTCAGGCTAACCAGCCATCTGACCGAGGGCTCCATATTATGTCCTTAACCCCTTTGATGTAAAAATGGATTTGTTCTTAGCCCCCAAGAATTTCCAAAGGACCCATGTGACTAGGGCCAAAGAACCCTGCACTAGTCTGAAAGGAGTTATCTCTTTCGGCTTTGGGACTTCAGGACTTGCGAATCCAAAATCCTCGAAAATAGCCAAAGGCCGAAGTCAGGAATCAACGAGGGCCATCGATCTAGAGATCCATTGTAGCCATCTATTATTCATTAGATCGGACTTAGGAAGGGAAGTGTTAAGCACTTTGACAAAGTGCTACTCAGGGGATTATGAGTGGTCTAGTGATGAAACTCCTGAATACCAGAGTCATGGAGTTAATCTAGACCATTGATAATGGAGGGACAAATTTCCACCAATCAACAATTATCCTCGACTCCAGGCATTTGATGATTTGGAAATGAGTGATTTTCCCCTGAAGCTCTGCAATCCGGAGTAAATCCTGGTCGTAGACACTAGATATAGATGGCGACAGATTTGGCCTGGTCCAGTGAAAAATCTGGGAGACACACACACTGAACTCTCAAATGATGAATTCCTGAAGTGATGCAGATCGTCAATCCTTGGATCCTTCATGATCCTTCCCAGATTTCGATCTAAATGACCCACCCTCGACTACCCAACTAACCAGGAATGAGTCATGGAGCAACACGTGGCCCCTACTCATCCCCTGTCAAGTGTTGTTCATTGAACTAGAACCGTTGTATGAGTGGGTATGTGGGAAGCGATCCCGTCATCTAGAGACTTAGTAATCTAGGGAAGTTTATCCAAGAGTTTTCAAACTATGAAAACTCTTGAAGTCGCAAGTGTCGAAGTGAATCTTAACCATTGGTCGAAGAGGACACATGGCACTAGACCCGAGAGTCGGGGAACTTATCTCTTTGGGGGATTTACGTCGAGAGGATTCAATAATCCCTGAAGCTCGGATCCGTGAAGCAATGAGATTCATACATCCAAGGATCTATGTGGAATCCTACTAACTATTAGATCGAAGGGTTGAGAAGTTATTGGTCTAAGATGAGGTTTCTCAATGATGTCATCTAAGGTGATGTGAACATGCATTATGCGTGCCACATTTCACCTAGTTTTGGTAGATTCATAGACCCCTTATACCGATTAAAGAAGGAAATGTGTCACCCCCTAAGGAGGACATGTGTCACCCCTTGACCCTTTCCATGTTTCAACTATTGGTTCATGCCCGCCTAGCCAACATGGAAGGTGATGTGTCCAAGGCTCCATGAGCCTGGATAGTTTTAGGAGTTTGGAAGATTCAAACATAGGATGATAAAGGAAGATTCAATGAGAATCATCGAATGTCGATCGTTGAAGGGTCCAAGACACATGGCATGAATTAGGGAGGTCTGAGTACAGGTTGATAAAGCGAGGTCCAACGACGATCATCGATCATCGAATGCCAAGAGAGAAATGACGACCATTGACTGTCGAAACACCAAATTTTGATCTCCAAATGGCTAAGGCCACGTGGTGATATTTCGGGACTATGGGGATTTGGAAAAAGGTGTGTTACATGTCAATCAATGAAGCCCCCTCCTTAACCGTAAGATATTGGTGGAGGACTTGGACTGTTGATCTCCTCTATGGTTTGGCGATATGGGATTTTGAAAACACCGTCAGAACTCTCGAAGTCTCGAAACTTTTGAATGGATGAAACCTTCACTAAGTAGACTCTTATCCCTCAGTTTTCAACCTGAGGTCATGAGGAGGATCCCTCTGGCTGATTAAATTTCTTAGTGAGAGATGTAAACTTCAGGGAAGAAGAATGAGAGAGTTTTTCTTAAGTAGGGGATCGAAAATGAACTAGGGAAAAGTGAAAATTTGATGCCCCACCCCTAGAAAGGGTATTTAGGGGTTGGGTGTGTTACAAATTGGTATCAGAGCATGTAAACAACACTTGGTCTGCTTGGGCTCATGCATGAGTTGCATTTAAATATTATTAGAGAACTTATAGGGTAACACCCTACCTTAACCCCCTTCTACTATTGATAGATGTTTTCGAAGTTTGCATTGTAGGTTGCTAATGTTTCCAAATAAAGAACTTAATTTACCTTGCAATGACATGTGTTGTTCATGAATTGGTAGATTAGTAACTAACATAAAATGTTTTATCAATGGTTAATAAGTCAATGAACAATAGGAGAACTACAACATAAATGATGTTGACACATCAATATTTAGGGGATAGCTCCCACAATAGAGAGGAATAATCTGATGAAAGGAGGGTGGTGGAAACCCCTCCAAATTTGGCTTAAAACGTAAGAATCCTCATGGAATAATTACAGAGTTATAAGGCTGATCAAGGAGCAGGAAAACAAGACAGAAATTAATGCAATCCTATTGCAAAGTCTATCAAATATACAAAGGCAACTACAACATGGTCCAACTTCCAGTCATGTGGACATGCATCATACTAAGAAAACCCCAAGTCCATGTGAGATACAAAATCATGGTCCTAAAAGTGGCCACACCAAGAGGAGCACCTCAAAGAAGGCCCAACATGGAGACAAGAGACATTAATGGAATATTCCTCTGGTGAGGAAACTGACCACTCAAAGGATTCTTCCAATGGAAAAACTACTTCTCATTCTCAAATGAGAGGAAAGAAGAGGAAACATTCCAAGAGTCATGACCCTGAAGAATTCAAGAATGCCAAACCACCCACATTTGGTGGATATATTAGGAAGGGGGAAGAAGAAGAAGTTTGGCTACTTGTCTTGAAGAAGTATTTTAGAGTACATGACTAATCTGAAAACTTAAAGGTTTAGATAGCCATTTTCATCCTGAATGGGAAATCTTCCATTTGGTGGGAGGACCTTAGGAATGTGAAAGGATTCCATGAGAAGGACTTGTCATGGAAACAATTTGAGAAATACTTCAGGAAGAAGTACCCGTCAGAAAATTAATTTGATGGGAAGACCAAGGATTTCTATTAACTCAATATGGGACAACTCACCATAGATGAGAATATCAACAAATTTCTTGATTTTATGACGTATGTTCCCTACATAAAGGATGAAAAGGTAAATATGAAATGATTTATTAGTGGCTTACCTCAGTCCTACCAAGACAAAATTGAGTTTGATAAGACAAAGTGATCCAGGTGGATATCGATGGCCACCCGCCTTTTCCAGCTGGCTCAAAACAACTTTCTATCAATTTTGATAATTTACTATTTTTAGCATTTTTCCGGTCCTGAACTTTCGGACCTGTTTTGAGGCCCTCAATGATGTTTTTTGGTTCTGGAGCCATTTTGAGGCCATAACTGACATTTTTTGGGGTATATTGCAGTCGTAAAATTTCATCATGAAATTTTGTGCAATTGTTGTAGTCCTCGGATAGATATTTCCAATGGGCTATCATACACCTAAAACAAAGATCGTATGCAAAAGTTACGACCTCAGGAAGTTGATGTACTAACTTACCCAAACGGGGCCCACATGACTTTTGGCGCTTCATCTCCTAGGGTTAGGTTTTTGGATGTTTAGGGTTTTTGAAACTCCTATTTATTGTAAAAAGGCCTTGAGAGCCTCATTGTAATGATCTTCTTGTGAATGAGTGCAACCATCACATCTCTTCTCAAAGATAAGCCGCCACCATTCCAACAAGCTTGTTTTCCACTGCATTTTACAATTTCAGCTTATTTCCTTATTGAATAGAAAACCAGTTTTACTCTATCTCTATTATTCTGTGTTAAGCATATGGTAATAATCTATAGTCATTTCATTCTGCTCATAAAATATAGATTAGTGGTATGAGAGAGGTATTCTCCTTGTCGTCTTAATGCATGTCCCCAACGAGGTCGAAGTACAAAGAGTTGGGTCTCGAGCTTGTTTCTCTTTAGGACCAAAGCTCTCACACACCCAAGAGACCTCTCATGGAAGGAGAAAAGAAAGATGATGGGACAAGAGATCCTTTCAAACTATTAATTGAGGAAGCCCTCATGCAACAGAGGAATGAGATGATGGATAATTTTGCACAAATCCTTCGGCGACTACCAACAGGCGACTCATATTCTTCGAGTGGAGGCACCACCCCCTTCAAGGTACAAATAAACTTCTATATTCCTATATTTGAAGGTCAGATAGACGGAGATGTTGTAGACAAGTGGTTGAATATACTAGAAGGGTATTTTTCTATCCATAACTTTTCGAATAGAGAAAATATTACTTTTTCTCTCCTCAAATCCATTCCCCATGTCAAATATTGGAGGCAAACTTTTTGTGATAAAAAGGAAACAGAGGAAACCTCATTATTTACAGTCATGGCCACCTGGGAATCCTTTAGGGATGGTATTAAGGAAAAATACTACCCTGTTAGAAGTTATGACGACTTGTATACCAAATGGATCACACTACGGCAAGAAAGAGACCAAGTAGTGCAAGATTTCACAAATATCTTCCATACCTTACACACCAAGCTGGGTATCAAAGATTCAGAGAAACATTTGGTGCTCAAGTATCGTGGTGCTTTGCATAGATACATACAAACCAAAATGGAATTTTTGGACATCTCATCCTTGGGCACGGCCTACCGATATGCTGTCAAAATTGAGCAGAAGCTCAAACAAAATATGCGACAATTTGGGCCAGGAAATCCCTCAAAAAAAAAGCCAGGAAAGGGCAGCTCCAACCCACAGAACAAAGGACAAAGAAAATATGGATAGTATCAGGACAACCAGTCCAAGCCACAAGAAAAGAAGGACATCGGAAAGACAAAGAAAGATACTGGGAAGTGATGTGATCTCCATAAGAGCCCTTGGCATAACACTGCTGACTGCCGCTCAGAGCAGTCACTTGTGGATGAAGTGAAATTATATGAATAATATGCGGGTTCTGACCTTGAGTCAGAACTAGAAAAGGGAAGACAAATCATTGAAACAGAACCCAGTGCCACCGTTGCTACCACCAAGCTCTAGCAGGGTGAACCAGATGAGACAGAAGAAGGATAATGTCTCTTCCATTCATAGATGTGGGTAAAAGGCACCCCTCTGCACTTCATCATTGATAGTGGTAGCCAAAAGAACCTCATCTCAGCTGAGGTCGTCAAACGACTGGCCCTACCGAAAATGTCGCACCCACAACCCTACATCATTGGATGGCTCTGCCAAGGAAGCAATCTCCACATCAGCCAACAGTGTCGACTATCATATGGCATCAAGCCCTTCAAAGACGAATTATTGTGTGATGTTTCTCCTCTCGAATTTTGTGATGTTATTTTGGGCCAACCTTATTTATGGAAACGTCATGTTATATATGAGTCTAGGCCTCATAGTGTTATTATTACTTTGAACAGGAAATTGTACAGGATACCCGAGGCTGCCCCACCTAGTTCTATTTCCTTGATCTCTGCTAAGAAATGCAAGAAGGCCATCTCTCAGATGGGGAATTTTTTCTTCTTCATGATTCGCTCTCAAAATGAGAGAAAGATCACATCCACACCCAGGGTCTCAGAGACCGACCTCTCCACACAACAGAAACAAGTAGATAAGGTCATGGAATAATACTCAGATATCTTCTCCTCACCTACTGGGGTACCTCTGCACTATTAGGTCAAGCACCCCATTGATCTAACCCCCAACACACCACTACCCAATGGGCCAGTCTATCGCTGCTCTCTATTAGAGAACGATGAGATCAAGCGACAGATCTAAGAATTTCTCCACAAGGAGCACATCCATCCGATATCATCACCTTGCGAGAGACCAATCGTTCTGGTACAGAAGAAAGATGGAACTTGGTGACTCTACATTGATTATCGGGCTCTGACTAAAATCACAGTCAGAAACTAGTACCGGATTCCCTGAATCGACGACCTCCTTGATCAACTCATGAGGGCCAAATACTTCAGAAATATTGATATGAGGTCTGGCTACCACCAGGTCCCGATAGAACAGACAGATGTATGGAAGACCACCTTCAAGTCAAAGGAAGGCCTTTTTGAATGGTTGGTCATTCCCTTTGGTCTGACAAATGCTCCAACCACTTTCATGAGGATGATGGATGATATCCTATGGCCATTCACCAATACTTTTGTAGTGTTGTATCTAGATGACATTCTCATTTACAGCAAGACTTGGGCCGAACACTTGCAGCATGTTTAGCAGGTTCTGCACACCATGTGGTAGCACAAGCTATATGACAACTTGGAAAAATGATCCTTTTGCATGGACAGGGTCCATTACCTAGGCTACATCATTGATCAACATGGCATACATATGGATCCAACCAAGATCCATGTCATCCGCGACTGGTCAGCCCCAACCACACTCACTGAGCTTCAGAGCTTCTTGGGCCTTGCCAATTTTTACTGGAGGTTTGTGTTGGGATTCTTCCATATTGCATGGGCCCTCATCCAAATAACCAGGGGTGGTGGTAAGGAAAAATTTGCGTGGGCATGACCCTAACAACAAGCGTTCGATGATTTGAGGCAGCACTTGTGCTCATCTCCAGTACTTTAACTACCAGACCTGGAACAACCCTTTGATATTGAGACAAATGCTTCAGACTATGTTGTGGGTGTTGTTCTCACACAACAAAGCCACCCCATGGCCTATCATAGTGAGACACTATCAAATGCTGTATGTAAGTACCCTACTTATGTAAAATAAATGTACTCCATTGTGAAAGCCTATCGCTAGTGGAGACACTACATTCTTGGGAGGGAGACAGTCATCCACACTTATCATAAGACACTGCAGTTCATGCAGACACAAGGAAAATTTCATAATTACCACCATCAAAAGTGGTCCACATACTTGTAGCAATTCCACCTCAACATCAAGTATAAAATAGGAAGCAAAAACTGCATCGCTGATTGCCTCAGCAGACCACCAGTCGCGACACTCACCACAGTGATAGACTCTTGTGGCCATGATACCTTTGGATGGCCCCAACTTTATGAGACTGACCAAGACTTCGCCACCACCTACCAAATGTTGGTTGCAAAGTCAGTTGTCGATAATTTCCATCTTCAGGATGGGTTGTTGTGTTGTCTAGGCCATATTTGTGTTCTATCAAGTGAGCAAGCAAAGATGATCTGGGAAGCCCACTACAATCGGGTGGTAGGACACTTCATCGTCGAAAAGACAGTGGTGATGCTACAAAAACATTTCTAATAGCCGAAACTTCGACAAGAGGTCACCAAGTATATCAGGTCTTGCACTGTCTGCGTTATTGCCAAACCAACCACTAGGAAACAGGGCCTGTACACCCCTCTTCCTACTCCTGACAGGCCATGGGAATCCATCTCAATGGACTACATGTTGGGCCTCCCATCCACCAAGCAGGGAAATGACTGTGTTTTTGTGGTTGTTGATCGCTTTTCTAAGATGTTGATTCTGGTTGCTTGCAAGAAGAGCATCACAGCAGAAGCCACTGCCAAGCTCTTCTTTGAATGAGTCTGGGTACATTTTGGAATTCCACAAACCATTGTCATAGATCAGGATAGTCGATTTCTCAGCACATTCTAGTTGAGCCTCTAGTCACTGCTAGACACCAAGCTCACCAAATCCATGGCCTTGCACCCCCATACCGATGGCCAAACCGAGGTCGTAAATCGAATGATCATGCATATCATGTGCATGTATAATTCCAAGAACCCTCTCACATTAGATGAGAGTCTTCCCTATGTCCAACATAGCTACAACCAAGCCCTACATAGCTCAACTGACCACAACCCCTTTCATGTGGGGTTGGGATTCCAACCATTGGGTCTCATAGATGTTGCATTTCCCCTTGCAGTCACCTCGACCGAATCCTCTCTTGCTCCAACTGAGGCTAACAAAGACAACTGGTTCATTCAGAGGATTTGGCACATCCTCCAATAGGTTCAAGATATCCTATAGAAGTCCAATGACAAGTACAAGCAGTGCCATGATCATTATTGGGTGCCACATACGTTTCAGGTGGGCAACAAAGTTTGGTTGCACTTGCAGAAAGAACATCTTACAGGACCCCATCGGAAGCTTCACCCACTTTGTTATGGGTCATAAACCATCACCAAGGCTATGGGGGATAATTATTTTGAGCTCAATATTCCTCCTTTCCTTGGCCTGCACCCAGTGTTCAACGTGGACCTCCTTCAGCCTTATTTCCCACCATTATTGGACACCTCAAACATAGCATAACAACTGACACCAACGGAGCCCAACCCAGACTGCATACAACATGCATCCAGTGATTAGATTATGGACACACAGATCAAGGGCACTCAACAAGAAAGGATCCAGCTTTATCGAGTCGTCAAAGCAGGGCAACTCCTGCACCAAGGCAAGTGGCTCACCCAGGGCCAAATTCAGCAGAAATTTCCACATATGATGGGGGAACTCAATGCAATGGAGACAATTTCTTCCTAAGGAGGGAGGATTGATCTAGGTGTATATTGGTGGAGACCCACCTTTTCGAGTTGGCTCAAAACAACTTTCTAGCAATTTTGATAATTTACTATTTCTAGTAGTTTTCGGGTCCTGAACTTCCGGAGTCGTTTCGAGGCCCTAAACGACATTTTTTGGGGTATATTGTGGTTGCAAATTTTCATCATGAAATTTTGTGAAACTGTTGTATTCCTCGGATAGATCTTTCTAATGGGATATCATACACCTAAAACAGAGATCGTATGCAAAAGTTACGACCCCGGGAAGTTGATGAACTGACTTACTCAAACGGGGCTCACATGACTTTTGGCGCTTCATCTCCTAGGGTTAGTTTTTTGGATGTTTAGGGTTTTTGAAACTCCTATTTATTGTAAAAATGCCTTGAGAGACTCATTGTAATGATATTCTAGCAAACGAGAACAATCATCACATCTCTTCTCAGAGATAAGCCACCACCATTCCAGCAAGCTTGTTTTCCACTGCATTTTACAGTTTCATCTTATTTCCTTATTGAATAGAAAGTCAATTTTACTATATCTTTGTTATTCTATGTTAATCATCTAGTAGTAATCTATAGTCATTTCGTTTTGCTCATAAAATTCGTATCACAAAGACCTTAGAAGATACTATTCGAAAAGAAAGGTATTTCTATGAGAAATTCAAGAGTAAGACATAATCCCATGAAGACTGGAAGAAGAAAAACAATTCAGGATTCGAGAAGAAGGGGTTTAAACCCTCAAAATTTAAAAACCCTGGTAAGAGCTCTAGGGTGAGCCTTCCTGCCATAAGTGTGTATCAACAAAATTTTGCATCCCATAGTGGAAATAAACCATTCAGAGAAGATCCAAGTAATAATGATAACACGAAGAGAGAACCCTTGAAATGTTAGGGTTGTTGAGAGGAACATATGCTGAGGGACTATCTGCATAGGAAACAAAACACTTGGAGGGTATACAACATCCAAGAGGCTACCACAGTCAATGATGTGGCTAGGATCCTTCCAAAAATTTATGCAGCCTTGGATAGTAGAGAAGCTGACCACCAAGCTTCAGTGGTGGAGATGGAAGGTATGATTTCCAACCATCCTGTTTCCATTTTAATTGACCCTAGTTCTAATTTGAGTTATGTT
>ML800976.1:266972-279402 GCA_009831015.1 Picea engelmannii | reverse complement strand
GCCACTCAATTCATCCAGGAGGTCATCAATGACATGAATGGGGAATTTGTCTTTGATGGTAAGTTTGTTGAAGGCACGGAAGTCAGGACACATTTGCCAATAACCTTTTTTTCTCTAGGACCATGACCATAGGAGAAGAGTAGGGGCTCGTACTAGGGCGGATAACGCCTGCATTAAGGAGTTCCTGGACCATTTTCTCAATTTCATTTTTTGGGAAAAGGGGTGACGATACAAACATATATTGGGAGGAAGGCTTCCAGGTACAAGGGGAATGGAATGATCATGAACACCACGGGAAGGAGGGAGTCCTTGGGGAGTGGAAAAGACCAATTGATGTTTATAAAAGATGGTTTGGAGGTCTTGCGGGATCGAGGGAGTCTCTATTGCTTGTATGGCATGGAGTTGGGCAATAACACCAGAATGACCTTTTTTGAGCATCTTTTCCATGCGATAGGAACTAATGATCTCAGGTGAACCGGCGGTGATGCCTTGGAACTTATATTGGTGGCCCTCCTGGTCGAATTGCATGGTTAAGTCTTTAAAATCCATGAGAATGGGACTCGAAGTCCTTAGCCAGTCTTCCCCCAACACAATGTCACAACCTCCCATGTCGATAGCAAACATATGGGATTTCAGGTGGTAGTCACCAATTTGGAGATGCACATTTTCACAACGCCCTCCAAATTTCATGGAACCACCATTGGCAATCATGATTTGGAAATTATTGATGGCATGGATGTAGCAATGAGTTTCTTGGGCAATGCGGCGATGAATAAAATTATGGGTGCTGCCACTATCAACCAGAATAATGACCTTCCGATGCTTGATGTAACCGATTAGCTTGAAGGTTTGGGGAGCGGATAAGCCAGTGAGAGCATTGAGGGAAATGAGCGGTTCTACTTCGGGAGGGTCTGAGGGAGGGGTTATGTCAGTGGATTCAGGTAACTCAGACACAAGGGGAGTTTCTACATCCTCTTTCGAAATATCCTCGAAGATGGCCATAAAAAGCTTTTGTTCTTTACACTTGTGGCCCGGGAAATATTTGTCATCACAGTTATAACAAGGCCTTTGAGTTGGCGTTTAGTCATTTCAACCTTGGTCATTTTTTGGATCTTTAGTGGAGCAGAGGGAGTAGTGGGATTTATTGGTTTAGGGCAAGAGATAAAGGAGGGTTTTCGGTTTTGAGAGGATACCACATGTTGTGCTTCTTTAGCTCTTTTAGTAGCCTCCACCCAACTCTAAGGCCGAGCCATGAGGACATGGGCCTGAATCTCATCCTTGAGGCCGCTGATAAAACACTCTCAGAAAAAGGCATCAGACATGCCCTCTGTTCTAAAAGCTAGGCGCTCAAAGGAAGCTATAAAGTCTTCCACTGCTCCTAATTGTTTCAACTTTGTCAAACGATCCAAATGGTTGGTGTCAGTGTCAAAGCGTTCATAAAGCTCTGCCACAAAGTGTGTCCAAGCAATATACCCTTGATGAGAAGTTTTTCTCCATTGCCATCATTGCCATTGTTTTTGATCTAGATGGAGAACACCATACCGGAGTTTGGCCAAGTCATCTGTAATGCCGTATAAAGAGAAATAATGTTCCATTTGGGTTACCCAACCAGTGGGGTCTGAGCCATCAAATTTGGTTACATCCACTCGCGGAAGGCGTAGGTCACGTTGAAAGTGATGGTTCTGAAAGTTATTGGAATGAGAGGAATGGTCACCTTCAGGATGTGGAGGTGAGGAAGAGGAAGGGTTATCTGTAGGGATATGTAGTTTGGTGCAGAGTGCTGAAAAGATTGATTCAAGTTGGGTGGTGAGGTCTTGTTTGATTTCCTCCATTGATGACTGCATGGTTGTATTGATGGCTGCAACATTGGCACTGAGTTGTTTCACTTCTTGTTGGGTTTCGATGAGACCAGATTGCAAGGTGTTGAAGTGAGCTTCCAAGTCTTGGCTACGGGTATGGGCCATGAGGATGGGGGAACTGAAAAGGAGCGGGTGGGGTAAAAAATTTTGCCGAAAAATGATATGGATGAATGTGATAAGGGCAAAGAGATGAATCCAATGGAATAGGTCTCAAATAATGGTGAAAAAAATTTCAGACTTTTTTTTCTTTATACACCTGCGAAGTTATACTCTAGTCTGAAGAATACTGCAGAGAGGAAATGCCCAAATTCTTAACTAGAAAGAAATGTGTATTTACTTGGCAACCCGAACACAGTTGCACGGCAATAGATCTTGTTTGTTTTAATTTGTTTATGTTTCTGTTCCCAAGGGTTAGGTATTCAAGGGTTCTATAGACAAGGGTTTGCCCTGTGCTATAGCTCTCTGATATACGTGCGGGGTCCAACAATAGTACTCGGCCAAATATCTCAGGGCACTAACTAAGGAGGATAGACCGTACCCTTAGTCGTACTACCCGACTACCCAGGTACTAGAGAGTATCTTCCCGAGTGTTGTTCTCGGTGACACTATAGCAGTCAGGTGGCCGATCGTTTTATCTAAAGAGGGCTTCAGGTAATCTAGGCCGATCCGTACACAGGTGTTGTCTGATGCACTACCACTCGAAGGGGTACCAACAGGGGTTACAAGGGTGGCCAACAGATGTGTGCTTAAGTACCACTTGTATTTCCTGCGTGTATGAATCCCTCAACTGCGGGTTTATGTGTGTAACGACAGAACTCTGTGGCTTAAAGACGTCGGAATACGTCTCTACCCTGAAAAAAAAAATTAACCCACACTTTCTGCTGAGGAAAGTGCTCTGATACCACTTGTAATATACCAGATATAAAATGTATGGAAAACAGAAATAAAATGCTAGAAATGGTAGAATAACAACAATATAACCAGAACATTCACCACAATAGCACTGAAATGATAAGAGAATAATAACAGAAATAACACTTCGAATCTGAAAGTAATGTTCACGGGCCTCTTCGAGGGGGCAAACTCCAGTTGAGCAGAACTCTATTACAATAATATCCAAGTTGTGGTTCTCATACCCTCGACTCCTATTTATACTAAAAAGAAGCATCTAGAGGAAGATCCTTCTAGAAGCAGAAGCTTCTATTAGGTCTTCTTACATCTGCCTTATTCTGTTTTATTGAAAGGCCTTATTAATATTGACCTTTATTACATCCGAATATATTGTTCTACCTAGGTGCGGGTTAGGACCCTAACAACTAGCCAATTAATTCCTTAGTTTATCACAACGAATACTCCTAAGGCCATAGCTGCATCCTACAATGCCATTGATTAAGTTGTGACGGTTGCCCTTGCTATTGTAGGCTTTGTCTATTAATATGCAACATCTATGCAGTGTGCAAAATGATAGGAACTTTGACTGTATACAGTTGAACTATGCTTGTATGGAACTTTGATCAGACGTGCAGTTGGACTATTCAGCTCACACAGAGTTCCACCTTGCAGACAGTCAAAGTTCCACACTCATGTCAGAGCCCTCATTTAGTGCCATTTTGCAGTGCTTAGATGTTGTCAGCGCTTCGCTTAAATCTGTAAACTCTCAAAATAATGAAGATTGGCAGGATCACTTATGGGAGTAATTGAAGGACGTGTGATGCAGTGCATTCAATGACATTCTACATCGGCGACATTAATGATAACAATGGCAGCAGTGGCATGCATTCAATACATCATGAGTTCCCATATATATTCATCGAAGTGACCTCATGTTGGTTTTGTTAGGCTTCGCTTTGATTATTCTCAAGTGCTCCACGAATTTACCTTGTTGTGCCTTTGATTAGCTAGAAATACCTTTGCATTGAAGAGCTCAAAGGTGTTTGGATTACTATAGGATGTAGGTCCCATAATTAATTTAACTTCCTCTCTCTTCCAAGTTGGTGCATACTAACTCAAGGGGTGTCTCCCTAGATTTGAGACTTCAATTATGAACTCATGGAGGTATATGGCACCTCAAATATGTAATAAAGCTTGCTGCTATGCAATAAAATAAAAAATCTGCATTTTCTTCTTCAAATCAGTGACAGTTAACTCAAATTTCTGATTAAATATGTTAGAAAAACTCGGAAATCTCATAAATCTGTGATAATCTCCCCTGGTTTCTGCAATTAAAGTTGCAGAACAATGAACTAAATTGACCAAAAATGAAAGGAAAACACCCTAAATCAATAATTTACTGCTGATATAAAGATACCTCTTAAGATCTGCAACTAAGTATGAAAACCAGCAATGATATTCTAGTATGTTTGCCTTAAAAATGCTTATAAATCTACAATTTTTAAAGAAGACCGGTCCCTTGTCCCTGGGAATTACAGAGTGAAGTGAAAATAAAACTTGCAAGGAGAGACAATGTTCTAAAATCTCGCAAGTTAATGCACTTAACAAATAAAAACTTGAACGTGTAAGAGATAAACTAGATAGAGTTCTTACACACATGTTTGCTCATATCGGGTGCCAAAATACATTGTTTTGATCTTCATTACTCAAAGTTGTAGAAAGACCAAAGTTCCAAGCAAGTTGGATGCAAGTCAACACACTCAAGGATCTTGGGGAATAGAAGGAATCAGACCTGGACTCTTACAATCTCCTCACGCCACTTAAAGTTCAACTATGGTAGCGAATGCTGGAAAATCAACCAGTGCAATAGTATCAAGTGCTTGTTCAAAAATCTGTCTCAATTGAAATGAATGAAAGGAAGAATATGAAAGTATGAATACACTAATGATTGCCTCATTTGCTTGCAGTCTTTCTTATAGCCTAGATAAAGTGTGAAAATGGAGGAAGATAAATAATGGAAATGAACCCGATTTGGAAAATATCCTGGAGTAGAAGAAAGCACCCTCCATCTAGCTTCATGAACACTCAATTAGGGCGCACCAATTGGATAGGAAAAGCACAAAAGCATGCTGAGTGAAGTGCCCTACTTCCATGCACTAGAAAGAAACTAAGTCACCACATAAAAAAACACTAAAATCTCTAGAAATAGGTCTGTCATTGATGCATGTGAATCTGAACAAGAATCTGTGTAGAATAACCTTGAGTTGAATGCCCTCTTCGTGCAAGGAATAAAATGCATGCATGATGGAAAGGTCAAAGTGAATGATCTCCAAGGTAGGTGCACTCCTAGTTCAGAATAGATAACTTGCTTGGTGTACAAATCAACTTGAAATAAAACCTGCATGGAGTGGAAGTCACCTTGAATTAGAGAGCAGGCTTGGAGTACATGGCACCTTGGATAAGTCAAAGTCAAAGATAATGTTTTCATGTAGGATGCATTCTTCCTCTAGCTCATAATAGACAGGATAAGTTAAAAATGGAAGGTAGGAAGTCTCCTCAAGGCATGTGCCCAACATGGAAGAAGATAGAACAATAGAAAATCATACACTTGTCCAAGAAAAGCATTCTCCTTGTGCGTTGAGGATAGAAAGAGTCTTCTCCAAGAAAAAGCATTTAGATGACATCTAACCAAGGTGACCTCTTCACATTGAAAATACATCAATCATGGAACTTGCCAAGTGAGTTCCCTGCTTTGAATAGATAGATTATGTTTGAAGAACAAGTTACCAAAAGACAACTTCCTAGAATAGGCATTGTCTTGGAGTACAAGTCAACCTGAAAAAAACTTGGAGTACATGTCAAATTAAAGATAAACCTCTCAAGTGGGGCACACTAGCCAACAATAAATGACATGTGGTGATTACTTGGAAGGCAAGTAACCTCATTGTCCAAGAATCCTTTCAAGTGGGATGCACCCTTCTTACCTCAAAATACCCTGCAATTTGATCCACAAATAGGGTGTACATCAATGAGGTGAAAATATAAGATAAGATCATGAAAAAGCACATGCTAGAAATGGACTAGGGCGCTTACCTCCATTGCTAAGATTACAATACATCAAAAAGTCTCAAAGTGCTCAAAATATTTTGAAAAGATAAACCCATCTCCACTAATAGCAATGTAATCTCGAGGTACCCACTACTTTTAATGGCAAAAGCTCTATTTTTTTGCTTTCTCATAAACACTTGGAATTGATAGGTTTTCTTCAACATGACCATATGAACCCACCCATGTATTTGCTAAAAATAGAAACCTATTTTTTCATATTCTCGAATCATCACCCGAAATGACACATACGTTGTCCTCCTTAAAGGGTATCCAAAAATGCTATCAGTTTCAAAAAAATTGAAACCCGAATTTTAGCTTTCTCTAATCATCACCAAAAGTGAAGCATATGCACTTCTCCGTAAATGGTATCCAAAAATATGAACTTACTAAAAATAGAAAATTTCCTAAAATAACAAATACCAAAAATCTGAAATTACCCTTTTGAAGCTTTGTCCTTCCCACGCACGTGCCTAGTATTGCATGTCACATGCAAGCATGGGAAATGTGTTGAACTCAAGAAAATGTCAAACTCTATGCTAGTATGAATTTGCATTGATTTGGAAGAAAATTGCTTTGAAGATCTCAAGTAAGGAATATGTTCAACCTTGAACTTTGAGAATGAAGCTTTGTGACCTTTGAGAATGTCACAATGGGACTTCCTAGTTTGAATCCTTATGCTAAAAGGAATTTGCTAGCATAATTTCATTTGGGTTGAGAAAAGTTTGTATACAACAAATATTTTAGTCGTGTTTAATGGCTCCCCAACCTAATTCAATGCCACTTCAAAAGGAGTCAAACATGGTTGGTTGGTTGTGCCCTTTTTATATGTTTTGGCACTCAAAGTCTTTTCTCTAGTATGTTCACATGGGTTCAAGAAGCAAGACTCCTACAAGGTATACAAGCAAACCCCAAGGTGAAGGTCCACCACTAATTGTTTGTTGATGTTACAATTCTTACGAGTCCAACGTGTTGGAAGATTTTCCTTGACATATTTTGTGAAGCTTTTTAAGCAAAGCTCAACTTCAAAAATCTCATTTGTTGATTGTTTTTTCCCCTCACCATATGGCTCAATTGTGATTTTCCATTTTGGAAGTCTCTTATTCAGGAGGATCATGCCTTCACAAACTTGGGAAATCACATACAACTTCAACTTGTTAAAATAGATGTTTGGATGTTTTTAAAAAAAATAGGTGTTGAAATTTTGAGAATTGGACCTTTAATGCAAATTCTAAAATTTCACCTCATTAACTTGAGGGTTCCAAGATCTAATCCCTATGAACTTTCAGCCTTATGGATGATCCAAAATATGTGGTTTACAATAGTAAACAATAGACAATGTGTCACTTCACTTCAACCCAACACATTAGGAAGTTAAAGAAAAAAGATACCAAACAAATGCCAACAAGTTTTATCTCTTAGGGCACACCTTTCTAGCATACACCAATCTCAAAATCACTTTGTTACAACAGATTTTATAGAAAAAAATATGGTCTTTTATCTTCAAGCTATATGTTAACAATTTCATCCCTTTGTTATGTCAAATTGTCATGAACAATAAGCATTGGAAATTACTTAGTCAAGAAGGTAATGCAAGCTGAAATCAAATATGCAATTACACAATTTTGGATAGTTGGAAACTTCGTATATATAGAAGAAATGAATTACATGTACAATCTTTGGTTTTGTAAACCACGGCTAGGGACAACCATGAAAACCCTAGCCTCCACCAAAGCTCCACAACAAGCTAGCATAACATCGGCAACTCCTTGATTTCAACAAGTATGTATCACACAAGCTATCCACCCTAGCACTGTTGTTGATAGGGTTTGCATATCCTAGTCTTGTTGCATCACACAAATACATGGCAAGACAATTCTAGCGCTAACCTCCAAATATATATGTCCATCCTAGGGTTTGAGTCCTCAAATTCTAGTTCTTCAAACTCTTGCATCAACACAAGCACTAAGACCTCCATGGAACATCAAGAATATGATAATTGAGTCTTCTTCCAAGAAAGGCATCACACCAATCTCAGGAGTCATCAAACTTATATCTCCATGATCTTTCCCTAGCATTACACCCCATAAGAACAAGGCTAAAAAATTATGTGCAAGGCCTTAGCTCCACTTTTTGTGTCTTCTATTAGGGTAGAAATCCTAGAACTACAACAAGAGTCATAATAACCATATCATCTCAGACAGCATGTTCTTCTCTAGGGTTTAAATGCATAGCACAAACACTAGCATCATAGAAACATAGTCTCTCCATGAACATCCAAAAGCTCTCTCTCTCTCTCTCTTTCTCTCTCCTAGGGTTTTCTCATGAACATTGATGTAAGTGTCAAGATAGAATACAACGATGATAATGACTACACGAGCTCTCTTCTCCCTTATATATAAAATAATCAAGGAAGGATAACATAAAAATGACCAACAAGGAAACCCCACGTGGAGCACTCTATAATACAATGATGTACATGTGTCAAACTAGGGTTTATCCAACCCCCAAAGTGAAATGCCCTCCAATCATGATCCTCCTTGGGTTCAACATCCCTCCTCCAAGATGGTTCCCTCTCAAACAAGTGATTAGTCCAACACTCCCTCCTCCATGGTGGTTCACTATCCAAGTGTCTTCATGGAAGGTGCTCCTCTAATTGTGTGCCCCATGTCCTTTCATATGCCCAATGTTGTTTTCATGTGTGCCAATGTGGTCACACAGCTCTAATGCTCCTTCTCAACATATGTGTCCAGGTCCATCACCAACCTCCATGAAGTATGCTCCTCAATATAAGCGTCCATAAGTCATTTGTCCAATCTCCAAGGTATATATCACATGGTCCCAAGCTCAATGGGCTAAGTTCCCTTCGCCTAGCTCCCAACACTCCTAGGTAGGTACCTCCCTTAATCAAGCAACCAACTCCCCCATTGTGTGCACCTAGTAGGATAATAATCATGTTGACTAGGGTAACAACCTCCTAAGTAAGGACGATATGCCAACACTCTAACCAAGGTCAAGTATCCACCCAAACCAAGCAATCCATATGTCCATTACGCATCATCGAGAGGCTAGGAGACAGTGCTCTCCTAGTAAGGTGAAAACACTTTGGAGTAACCCCAAAAGATAACAATAGGGAGTCCTTAACACTTGGCCTTCCAAACATCTTACCCTATTAGGTCGCATGGTGATGATTAAATCCACTCATTTAGATGACTAGTTATACCAACACTATGTTTTCTCCCTAAATGACGAGGTTGAAGCTAGTGAATATTTTCTTGAATTGCATTATAGTGTCAAGCTCTCAACAAAGTCATAAATTAGAGTCAATTATTTGAACTATACTATGTGCTCCTATTTTTCATGATGGTTTGGATAACAAGGATACTATTCTTCTTTTTTAGTTGAAAGGAGCCAAATGGCTGTGAGACCTCATCTCTCAAGGTCAAACATGGAGACAACTAATCCACAACAAGCATCTTAGTCGCGTAGATCCAAAGAGTCTATTGTTAGTCACCCATATTTCTCCATCCAATGCCCCATTCTAAAAACTTCTCCATGATTAATGGAATGAAATTAACCCTATTAGGAGAAATCAGACATGGATTAAACATATGGGAGGACAAATGGCAAGGTGTAGATAACTATCCTCCGAAAAACAAACTATGCATCAAATAGTGGAATGCCATACTACAAGACTAGGAATTAACATAACTCTTGTCCTTCCTAAGAACCAATAGAGGATGTGATGTAGGAGCATCTCTCACGACAAGCGAGCCAGCGCGGAAGGMAATTGGACAGCTGGACCAGACCAACACAAGTTTTGAAATTGTCTCGAAGACAATGCACCAACCTTAAATGTGATATTAAAGAGAGSCGTACTTTTATATTGTAATCAGACCTTGAGCGTCTCGCTCTCGTCTGAAGTAGATGGAGGCATTTATGTTGAGATGAAATAGGTAGATAGAATTTAATATTAGATTAGACAGTTTTAGAAGGAAAGAGGGAAACGGGATATAGACACCCTCATTGTGCATTGTAACATAATTCTGAGCATTGAGAAGAAGAGCATGCAGAGAACTATGGAAGAACACCCATGTACARAGCTTGAATTAATAGAAGAGTTTATTCAAATCCATGGTTTTTGTGTTTGTTCTCTGTGTATGTATGTTGAATGCTATGCTCATGAGTATTTACTTCCTGTTATGCATTTGTTTTACATGCTACGTATGAATGATTTCTTGCTGAATGTTTGAAATCTGAGGAAGGAAGTAGGAGAAATGAGTTTCAATTGTTTCTCTATATGAGCAAGGATTCTTGCAAGGAGTGCAGTTGAAGGTGTCCGCAAGGAGTGCGTTGACAGAAGGCTTAGATAGTTTAATTTTTGTCTTCATTCACCCAAAAGTGCATTTGGGGCACAGGAGTCGTGCAAGGAGTGCACAGGCTAAGGAAAGTCTCAGTTGTGAATCTGAGTGAAGCATTGAAGGACTGCTGTTGCAGGTGTGCGTAGAGTCGAAGGGTTCTCAGATATTTGAAGGTATCTGAGGGTTGCCGCAAGGAGTGCGCGCAAAACAAAATCTTCTTTAAGACTCAGAGTCGTGAGAAAACTCAGGAAGGATAGGGCCTTCAAGTGGTTGAAGAACAATGAAGGGGAGTTACGACTGGATGTGTCTAGGAGGGTCGTGAGTCATCGGCTCATCACATAGTTACCCGTCAACCGTCTGATTCGGCAGGAGTTGCATAGGGTTTAAGCCTTCGTGAGCAGAAGGAAACCCCTGAGAAGACATCGGGGATTTGTTCATCGGGGTTCATACAAGTGAAGTGGTTAGACTTTGCGTTTGGGCGAAGTCCGAGGTTCGATCTGAACCGTCCATCATTTGGGACGCGTGTCGAAAGATCTGACGAAGTCGGAGTTCGGCGTATCGGAGGTCCTAAGGACAAGATACTCTTACAGCTCGGAATCGCAAATTCCGATTCTCCGACAAGAGGAGAGCGTTGTGTGTGACCCAATTGACGTCATTTCGTCAGAACGAGGCATCAAGGATTTGAAGTCGCAGAGGCCCGAGAGCATATGAGGGTCGTTCATCTCTAAGGGACGCGTGGGAGAGATCGAAGCCATCGGGAAATTCCCCGAAAGGAAAATTCAAGTGTCGGGGAATCGACATTCGTGAGATCGGGGAAAACGGAAGGAAAAGCACTTTGGCATTAGAAGTCGCGAAACCCCGAGGGAGACCTGGAGTCGTTGATCCTAATAAACGATCACGGCCGTTGATTTTGTTTACGGCGGAAAGGCTTTCAGGGACGTTGCATCGGGAATCGAGGGTCCGAGGAATAAGGACTCACATACACCTTGACATCAGAAACCCCGAAATCCCGATAAGGTATATGACTGCGGTCATATACGGAGAGGTCGCGCGGACTAAAGGCTTAGCCCGGAAGGCTAAGGTAGCAGGGGAGTGTATCGGTGTATTGAGGATCGGGGGGCGGTAAAGCGAGTTGTTTTGGACATCGCAAGTGCCGAAATACTGATAGGAGGAACCCCGATAGCAAAGTAAAAGGTCAGCATTGACGTACATCGAGTTTCGGAGAATCGCGAGCAACAAACGCGTGACCACGGGACTCGCGAAATTGCGAAGTCTGATTTCCCGATAGAAGAAAGGGAGATCTTGTGAGAGAGTTGTTGTGGGTAAAAATTTCCCGATAGGGAAATAGAAGAGACTTTCAGTTCTTCGGGTCGAGGAAGGAGGGAAGATCCTGTGAGCGGACATGCCTGAAGGGCGCGCCTGCATCAGGATGGATTAATCTTGCTACACCTTTCGCTCTAGTTGAAGAGAACATGGAGCTATAAGTCTTTCATGATGAAATATAAACTTTGGGACAACATCTGAAAGCAATCCATGCCCCAAGAAGGATCAATGTACCACCTTATCCACTTATGAATATTATGAATATATCTATACAAAACAACTACTATGACCTCATTTCTTTACAAACTAGAAGTGAAATTGGTGAAAGCATGCTAGGTCTCATGAATATGAATATCTACCAAGATACAACCAAGAGATGGGAGGATTGGGAGAAAGTGATTTTCCTTTTCTATGTGGAGCATATAGATCATGTTGAGCATATTTTTTTCAGTGATGTAGATGGCAGTAGATTCCAGTGGATAGTTCAATTGAAGCTTCCAATGTAGAAAATTTCACTATTGAAGCTTTCCAAGAAAATTTGTTGTGAGGAAATATTATATGCTTGAAAATTTGTGCAACATTGAAAGATGGCTCTGTTATCCTTGATATTAAGGGATAACCAGGTGATCATGTCTCGAGGTCCACAGGTCCTAGACATGGAGTACCGAGAGCAGGATTGACCTGAGCATGGCCCTAGAGGGCCCATCCTTTTCTTCCTCCATCAGCTTTGTCTTGTCAGTAGCAGCAACATCCATCACCATCGGCTTGGTCCTGTATCAGAAGAGGTTCTTGCTCTATGAGGTAATTGGTCCAGGTATCATGGTATGTGTCACTTTTCATCATTGAAACCTTTAAATATATGCATCTGATTCCCTTTTACCTCTAATGACT
>ML800976.1:245220-265100 GCA_009831015.1 Picea engelmannii | reverse complement strand
CACTTGTTGAAGGAAGGCATTTCTTGGCATTTTATGGTTTTTCTCTTGAAGGAAGGTGTTACAACTAGGGTTTGCATAGTTATTTCTTAAATAGTTGTAAGTATTTTTCTGCAAAACTTCTTGATTGAATGGTTGTAGTCTTATTTTCTTACATGTATTTATAATTTGCTGAATCAAAACCCTGGGTGACAAGCACACAAGTAGGTCCTTGTCTCATGTCCCCTAAAAGAGAAATTTTTATCCATTGAAGAAGGAAGGAAGAGCCTAGCCATAGCTACACTCTCATTTCTTCTTCTCCCTGAGATAGTCGTACTTTCCAGAGGTCAAGAAGGAGGAGACGTCCCAGGCCTAGGTTATCTACACCTAGGGCCGTCCTTCTTCTAGGGTTTAGTGATAGAGCCTTGTTGTAGCAACACTCTCCCTCACTGCACTCTCTTGTATTGATTTATCTTTCATGCTAGCCATTTTTGCCAAGTTAACTTAAGGAAGGAGGAGAGAGCACGAGGCCTTGCTTTAGCAACATCGGAGTGAGCCTCTCTCCCCTATGGATCTGATTCTAGGGCCCTACCATAGCAGCACTTCATAACTTTTCTTTCTAGTCATTAGCCGTCCTCCTTCAACCCTTGCATCCTTTATTAAATTGACTCCATAAGCCTGAAGGCATTGATCTTAGACCTCCAGCGTTGAAATGAAAGTGATCAAACAAACTCTCAAACTCTTTTCTAAATTGAAACCCTAACTAACTGCTAACCCTAAAGTTGCTGATGTCATACTTGAATATCTCATATTTATGCAGCAACGTCTTGTTTAAGAAACAATTGAATGGTGATTTAGGCATTAATTGATGCTGTGTTGATTTGTTACATTGAATGCCATCTCATTTCAATATCTATTGAGGAAGTGATATTATTTGCATCGCTATATTGATAAACATTGACTTCGTCAATATTTATTTCCATAATTGCTTATTTAAATATCAAATAGTCTTATGAAGTACTAACCCATTTAATCATAGCTTGCATATATTGGTTTGTTGTTGCCTTGTTTCGGGCAGGTGTTCTTCTTTGGGGCTTCACTTCATTATTGGATGTTCAGCTGGGACTATCTGTTTTGGTGGTGATCTGTGA
Source organism: Picea engelmannii (assembly GCA_009831015.1). Lineage (NCBI taxonomy): Eukaryota > Viridiplantae > Streptophyta > Pinopsida > Pinales > Pinaceae > Picea > Picea engelmannii. The sequence goes on along the minus strand of ML800976.1, from coordinate 263,973 downwards.
AGGGGGAACTTTACCTTTGTCCTTTTAACTTTTGCCTCTTCAAAACTCAAGGTTACAGGGGACGTCTCCCCTAGGCCTAACCTCCCTAAAGAGAAAGAACCTCCCCATCGTGGTGACATTGGGTGGGATAGGTTCCTGTTACGCCAGTTTGGCCTTCTACGTTATAGCCATTTGACCTAGCTACAAACTGTGCGATAACATTTTGGCGTCGTTGCTGGGTAACACTGAGTCAATTCTCCTCAAACGAAAAATCTTTTTTGGTAAGCCTTGCCTCAGAGCCTTATCTTACAAACTTACCTGGCGACTCCACTAGGGTGTTTTCCCTTTTCTTTTGGTAGTTTCAAGAAAACTATCTAGCGACTCCACTGATGACGAAGCCAACGATGACTTCACAATGGGATCTTGGGAACTACAAGCCTTTAGACATGAGTGACATCCCGGGGTACCCTCAACAAATGCCCTTTGAATACATAAATTTGCTTCCTGGATTCTGTGGTGGTGATAGAGAAAGAGATGACTATCACATGAGAAATTTATGGAATTTCTTCCTATCCTACCCGGTCGATGATTATGTTGAAGACGTGGTCATGAAACTTTTCTCTGCAACGTTTTCTTACAATGCCAAAGAATGGTATGATAACCTCCTCGAGGCCAGCATCAAGACTATGGAGCAATTTGAGAAAAAAATTCTCGAGAGATGGGGTATCCAGCAACAAGACATGCCATTACTATTACAATAAATTGGGTGTATAAAGAAAGCTGAGGACAAAACTGTCAGATACTTCCAGATTAGATTTGAGAACATGCTATATCAGATTCTTGAAAGTCATCATCCCGAGGAGAGATACTTGTTCCATCTCTTTACTAATTCACTTTTGGGGTATCTAAGTTTTCCTCTTAATGAAAGAACCCCAAGGATGCTCGACGAAGCCTACTACATAGCTGCAGTGATTGAGGAGAAGGTCTCCTTGCTTGATATAGGATGCCTCTTTACTTCAAGTACTGTCAATGGAGAGAATTTGTTTACCCTTGAGAGCTTCATCATTGATCTCCAAGAAGAAGGGGAGAAAACCACAGATCGACGAGGGATTGCTGAAGAAATAATTGAGGAGTCGGAGCCTAATAACGAAGTATCAACATGCCCTCTTCCTCTTGACGAAGCGATCCATAAGCCTTCTCCACCTGCACAAAAACAAGACGATAAGGTTAGTTTCTTTCCTTTTCAAGATTTTGATGATACCTTATTTCATGATTCAGAGAGTGATGGAGAAATGGAATCCCCAAATGAAGAGCATCTTCCTTGCTGCACCACCAAGGATAAGACAGTAATGCATGCCAAAGATGCCCAAGTCCTAGAAGCTCCTGCACAAGAAGAAACAATAAGTTTCCCTCCTCCCCTAGTTTTTGATGATGTTTTACCTTATGATGAAGGAAATGAGGAGGAGGCGAATGAGTTTTCAAGACCTGCATGTTATGATACAAATAATAACATGGTTGACAACATTGATGAATTCATACATGTTGGGAGACGTAGGTGGGATATAGTTGGTTATGATATGGGTCCCATCTACGACATTGAAAGTCATTTCCAAATGTTTCCTTTGCAATTATCACAACACATTATTCTTCACCAGTGGCAACAAGGAGATGAGGTTTTTGCCCATACTCTCCAAAATCCCAAGGATGACCTAGTACCTTGTTTTCTTGATGATTTTCGGTCATACCTTGAGGACTTTGATGATTGTTCCTCTGAGCATTTGGATTTTTTTTATGAATATGATTATCAACCACCACTCTGCTCAGATTTTGATACAAGTAAGAACATTGTTTGCCTAAAGAAGGTTTCTCATGACTTTTCACTCCAGCCACATGTTATTACTTTACCGTGCTTGTCCATTAAAGGTGTAGTTGGGAAGTATATTTTTTATGTTGAGCTTCCTCTTAGGCAAACCCTATACTCCAAGGGTTGGTTGGATACTGCAAGTTTGAGTCAATTATCCCAGTTTTTCAACTTTCCCTTAGTAGTTTGCCAGTCGTCTGCTAGATCTTTATTGATCCCTTCCTTGACTTTAGAGCATGAGGATGTCCTAGGTAGCCTGTTGGCAGGCCCTTTGAGTCATTTTTCTGGACCTTGCACTTTTCATGACCCTTTCTTGAAGTGGATTGAGTACTTTCCTCGAAGATGGACTTGGCATGATTTTATCCCTCCCACCCGCCTCCATGAGTTATACTTCGAGATTTCCGATGATATGATATATATTCTAACTCATGACCTTTTTGTGATTGATTTATCACTATTTTGGTTTTTGATGAAGCACAAAGGCAGGTATCATGGGATATTGTTGGATTGGCTACACTGGTCATTTGACTACATCGAACATCCAACCAACAAGTTAGTAAAGGTAGGTACTCTGCTTTACATTCGCATATTGATTGTTTTACTTCAGTCTATATTTATCTATATCTATGTATGCTGGGGTGGCATTACCGCCCCATTTTTGTTATTGATGCCCCTATCGAGTTTGAGCAGGTCTGGAGGTTATGCCAGAGATACTGAGGTTCTCATGCGCTCTACGGTGAGCACATGTCCCCGAGTTGGAGCCAGATGTTATCCCTAATTTTTAGGGATAACCAAGAGATCATGTCTCGAGGCCCACAGGTCCTAGACATGGAGTACCGAGAGCAGGATTGACCTGAGAATGGCCCTGGAGGGCCCATCCTTTTCTTCTTCCATCATCTTTGTCTTGTCAGTAGCAGCAGTATCCATCACCATCGGCTTGGTCCTGTATCAGAAGAGGTTCTTCCTCTATGAGGTAATTGGTCCAGGTATCATGGTATGTGTCACTTTTCATCATTGAAACCTTTAAATATATGCATCTGATTCCCTTTTACCTCTAACGGTTGCTTGGATCTTACATTAACCCACTTGACCATGCTTTGGGAGATTGGCAGGGTATCCTAGCAAGTTTGTGCCCATAGGTCTAGGTTTGCCACTGGGGGATTTCTGAAAAGCCATCATCCGCTCCCATCATAGCACCACTATTTCATCTTATCTCCCGCTCACCTGTCCCATTCCCCTTGTTCGGGCATTAGGTTGACCTATTTGTAGGATTGCACCTTATCTCATGGGAAGAAGGGGCTAAAGGCCGAGAAGGTAGAAGCAGCTGGTAAAAGATAAAAGCCTAGAAATAAAACCTCGAGATGCTTCGCCTAGGGATCCCCGAGAAGGCAATAAAAAGCCTCTCAGTAAGAAACAAGAGGGACCTGGAAAAAACAAACAAGACCTAGTCAAGAGGATAGGGGGTCTCATCACGAGCCAACCTATTAGGTTCATGGGTACCTAACAGTATGACATTGCCACCATCTGGTTACCACGCCAGGGCAATGACCTTTGGCTGCATGGCCAAGGGAAAAGGGGTCTCATCACGCGCCAACCTTCTCATCTTTGTGAAAGTACTTGTGGGTAACACTGTTAGCTCTGGTCACCATGCCAAGGCAGTGTCCTCTGGTTAGCCCTTGAATAAAAGAAAAAGATGAAGAAAAATCAAATAAAAGAAAATAATAAAGGCAAGAGCGGGCTTGGAAAAATTTGCATCCATGACAGGTACAACTCGCCTTCTACAAAGGCACCCACAGATAACATCATGCATCCTTGACTCTCACTTCACTTGCATGTCTGGACATCCCCTAGCCACATCACCTCACTTACATGGCTTGGATGAAACCTTCCTGGAAACTTCCCCTTTCTTGTGGATACTAGCCCAATAGGACATCTTGCCTTTTTCTCTAGTCTTGTATTGTAGGTTTTTGTAATATCTTTGAGCTATTGAATGATGTATTAGGGTATTATGCATATGTTTGATAATATTGATGATGAAACGTGATTAACATTGCTATGATCCCGGTGACTGATGAGCCCATGGAGGGCGTAGCCTTTGATGTGCAAGATCATGCCCGACAGACAGGTAACATTTGGACTGGTACACATGGGGAGATGATTAGTTTGGACCTCCATGGGGCTGTGGAGCCCACCAGATGGATGTTGAGACCTCATCAGGGGGCAGAGATAGGACAGTGGTTGATTAGGGTCTTGCACCAACGAAGAAGAGGACGTTCCATCAGAGGCACTTTGGCAGAGCCCAACCTAGGGGGATTGGCCCCTTTTCAGTGGAACGTTGGCCTTGGATGCCCCCATCCTCACCATGACGTCATCCAGCTTCATGGACACTCATGGAGGCAGACTGGGCAACAGTGGCACGTGTGGCATGTTGGAGAGGCCGTTGGGGGGCTAACGTTTTGCTCCTAGATGTCTCATCTGCCCTAAAAAGGGCTAGCGCCTCCCTTGAAGGGGATTTTACCTTTTTTACAGCTCAGTTAGGGTTTTAATTTGACAATTTAATGTAAAAACAATATTATGGCCTTGTCGGCCTTTTTATGACCTAAAAGTTAATTAAGGTCATTGATACAGTATATATTGAGGAGTTTTAGCCTCATTTTATCATAACACATCACTCACTCATTAGTGAGGTCTGATTTTAGTGCCCTACTTGGGTATTCTTGCTAGTTTAGTGAGGCACACTTGTTGAAGGAAGGCATTTCTTGGCATTTTATGGTTTTTCTCTTGAAGGAAGGTGTTACAACTAGGGTTTGCATAGTTATTTCTTAAGTAATTGTAAGTATTTTTCTGCAAAACTTCTTGATTGAATGGTTGTAGTCTTATTTTCTTACATGTATTTATAATTTGCTGAATCAAAACCCTAGGTGACAAGCACACAAGTAGGTCCTTGTCTCATGTCCCCTGAGCCTAGCCATAGCTACACTCTCATTTCTTCTTCTCCCTGAGCTAGCCATACTTTCCAGAGGTCAAGAAGGAGGAGACGCCCCAGACCTAGGTTAGCCATACTTTCCAGAGGTCAAGAAGGAGGAGACGTCGTCCTTCTTCTAGGGTTTAGTGATAGAGCCTTGTTGTAGCAACACTCTCCCTCACTGCACTCTCTTCTCTTGATTTATCTTTCATGCTAGCCGTTTTTGCCAAGTTAACCTAAGGAAGGAGGAGAGAGCACGAGGCATTGCTTTAGCAACACCGAAGTGAGCCTCTCTCCCCTAGGGATCTGATTCTAGGGCCCTACCATAACAACACTTCAAAACTTTTCTTTCTAGTCCTTAGTTGTCCTCCTTCAACCCTTGCATCCTCTATTAAATTGACTCCATAAGCCCGAAGGCACTAATCTTAGACCTCCAGTGTTGAAGTGAAAGTGATCAAACAAACTCTCAAACTCTTTTCTAAATTGAAACCCTAACTAACTGCTAACCCTAAAGTTGCTGACATCATACTTGAATATCTCATCTTTATGCATCAACGTCTTGTTTAAGAAGCAATTGAATGGTGATTTAGGAATTAATTGATGCTTTGTTGATTTGTTACATTGAATTCCATCTCATTTCAATATCTATTGAGGAAGTGATATTATTTGCATTGCTATATTGATAAACATTGACTTTGTCAATATTTATTGCCATAATTGCTTATTTAAATATCATATAGTCTTATGAAGTACTAACCCATTGAATCATATCTTGCATATATTGGTTTGTTGTTGCCTTGTTCCAGGCAGGTGTTCTTCTTTGGGGCTTCACTTCATTATTGGTTGTTTATCCGAGACTATCTGTTTTGGTGGTGACCTGTGAAGGGGGAACTTTACCTTTGTCCTTTTAACTTTTGCCTCTTCAAAACTCCAGGTTACCGAGGACCTCTCCCCCGGGCCTAACCTCCCTAAAGAGAAAGAACCTCCCCATCGTGGTGACATTGGGCGGGATAGGTTCTTGTTATGTCGATTTGGCCTTCTATCTTATATCCATTTGACCTAGCTACAAACTGTGCGATAACAGGCCCTAGATCCATCTTAACCTTGGATCTATCAAGCATCGAGAGGGATCAAATCCCTTAAGCTGCAAAACTTTTTAGGGTGCAAAACTTGGGAAAAGGTTTGCATCTTGATGGATTTTATCCTTCTCTATGCTTCATAGATCTAAAATTGAGATGGATCTAGGTTGGTTCCAATCTCGGGAAGCATCAAAACTTTAGATGATCATCATTATGTATATGTATATGTATATGTTTTAGAAGAATTTTGATCCTTTGAAATTTATTAAATATCATCTATAATCTAGAGAGTACTATCAAGAAGGCCACTTCAAAAGTTACATGAGGTTTAAGGAGAATAATAATAATGTAACAATATTCAATGATGAAAAAGGTGAATAGTATGAAAGTGATAGAATGCATATAATAGATATCAGATAGAATCTGTAGTGACCATTCTCAATATTCCTTTGTCTTTTCTTTTCTTCACACTTTCTAGTTTTCCCATCTTTTCATATCAATCATATGAGAATTTTTATTTATTTTGAATACCATTCAAAACTTTAACTTGAGATATTACAGTGAAGGTCATACCCTGCCTTTGTTGCTTTCCAATATTAAGAGTTTATTTCTATCAACCTCATATGTTTTTCAATTCTATTTACATTCTATTGCATGGTTTTGGTTTTAATGCCTTGTATTTTATCAACCCGTTCTATATATCTTAATATTATAATGGTTTTAATGCGCAAATACTAACGGAGGAATAACACCCAATCAAACAAAACATTGGACTTCAACTTATAACTGAGAATCTCTTTTGCAATATTATAATATGTATTTTGAAATTGGTTTTCATTGTGTAATGTTAAATTCGTTCCACTTAATAATTTTCACTATCTCACTCTATGCCATCATTACCTCCTTCTTGAACAATCTAGTTTAATATAACAATGGGGGACTCGAGCGGTAAATTTTTTCAAATTGGGTAGTTTATAGTTTCATTCCAATGTACATTTTCAACTTCAGCTGCACAAGCACAATACAATATTTAAAGAGCTAATGATGCTAATAATAATCCATATAAGTGTAAATTTTATCCTAAACATGAGGGCTAACTTAAATCGTTTCCTTCATCAAAAGAGAACTCACAGTTCTCCTATGACATTCAATCAATATATGGTCGTGTTACCCCCCATTTCCTAGGGATAACCAAGGAGATGATGTCTTCAGCCCCTCAGGTTGCGGACATGGAGTATCAAGAGATAGATGAGTAGGAAAGAGCCCCTATCATACCACATCACCATCTGATTGATGGAAACAACATCCACCACACCCAACTTGACCCACAGAGGACAACAGGTCTTGCTTCATGAGGTAACAAGTTCGGTGTCGTGGAAAGTGTCACCTTAATACTTGAATCATTTGAATATGTTGCATTAAAGCTTCTCTTGATTATGGAGCATCTGCTTGGAAATTATTCATTTTTCCCTATTTCAGCTTGGTGAGTGTCATGGTTTCCTAGTAAGTGGCCACCCTCAAAGAAAGGGTTGCTACTAGGGGGTCTCCTTGAAGGATCATCGTATCATTCTTGCTCATAATTGTCACCTTCCATTACTTCTTCCCCTCAATTTCCCCATCTTTTAGGTTTTCAAGCTTATTGACCCAAGAAGGGCATGTACCTCATTTCATGGGAAGAAGGGGCCTACTAGGCTCAGAGGTGCCCTAGAAAAAACATCATGCAATAAAAGCTCACCTTGGGATCCCGAGAGCATGAAAAGCCTCTCAAAAAAATGAGGGACCCATAAAATAAATAAATAAATGATCAATGATGCTTTCCAAGGTAGAGCGTATGTGGTCTATGCATTTCCTTTTAGTGCCCCTTATTGTCTTCAAATTGGAAAAGCATGAAAACCAAGGTAGAGCATATGTGGGTGATGCATTTCCTTTTAGTGCCCCTTACTGTCTTCAACTTGGAAACACATGCAAAATGAATGGCTAATAAAGGGCTTGGAAAAAATGATTTAAAAACAAAAGGAGGAAAAATATGTGGCTATCCCTCAACAAAGGCACCCATAAATGAGGCAATGCGAGCCCTTGTATGTCATGAAACCCCATACCTAGAATTCTAAACCCATCCACCCCACATTCACTACATAACCTAGAAAGGATTCTCCTTGGGAACATCCCCTATTTGAGCAATTGGTTCACCCAATAGGGCATTATGACACCGGGCCTCCCATATCTAAAATTTGCAAATTGCATAGGGTCTTTGAGCACTTGTTTGATTTGAAAGGGTAGATTTGATGCACATGTTTAGATGGTTCTTGTACCAAATGTGAATTACTAGCATGATAATTGTGACTTGTGGACCCTTGGAGGGCATACTTGTTTGTCTTTGCAGGTCCTTGCCACGTGAAAGATTGATCGTGGAGGAACAAGGTTGTTTGGACCTTCATTGGGGCATGAAGCCCATAGGTTGGATGATGCGGCCCCTCTCCTTGGAAACATGGGAAGAGGAACATTGCCTTTGGAGGAACTTGGACACCATGAGACAATTATTCTCTAGCACCTTGCTCTGAAACGTTGGCCTTGGAAGGCCTAAAACGTAACACCTTATGTCCTAGACATCACATAGGCTTAGGTTTTTGATGGGGTTTCTTATGGTTAATGATGATGTGGCTTGGTTTTATAGAGAGATAGACACTTGGAACATGTTATACCTCTTGGTTGCATGATTTAGGGCCTTTGGAGGCCCAACGTTCTTCATCAAAGGTCAAAATGTCTCTCTTGGAGGCCTAGCATCACCCTTTAGGGCATGACGTCACCCCTAAAAGGGGAAATTACTTTATGTTTTTCTAATTTTAAGTTGTAAAGGGAAAATAGAGGAGGTCGGCCTCCCTAATTTATTGACATTTTGAAAAGTGGACAAATGGGTTTTAGGTGACCTCATATAAATAGAGGTCACCCCATTTATCATCTCATCATAACTCACTTGAGAATTACATAACGGTTGAATTTTTCTCCCTACTTGGTCATTTTGCTCTGTATCTCTCTTGAATGCCTTGTAGATGCTACAAATTGTCTATTGGAGGAAGAACTAAGGTGGTATCTCTTGTTGTTTGATTCTTTTGCAATTTGGTGAAATATTCTTGGTAAAGAAGGGTTTATCTTGTTATTCCTTGGACCAGGTAAGGAATTCATGCTTTTGTTGTTTCTTCTTGGTTTGAAGGTTAATTTTGTAAACTCTTGGAGAAGTATACGGGCATACACCCTCCACCAATATGTACCATTTTATCATTGGATAAGCTATCTTTTGCAAAGGTTGCTAGGAGTAAAAGGGCTTACACCCTCCTTGATTTACCTTGCTAGTTTTGTTTTCTCTAGGGAGTAAAAAGGATTACACCCCTAGAGAAGTAACAAAACTAGATCTTATACAAGATATTGCATTAACTCAATTGATAAGGCACTAATCTACTTGAATTGGAGATATAAAATTGCTGCATTGGTATGCGTGAATTTTAAAGATATTGCAATTGTCCATGTTGGAATTGATTCTTCATGTTTTAGTCTTCGTGCCCTAAGGGCGTCTAGTTTATCCAAGTAATTATATTTGTTGTTAAAAATTAATGCTACAGCCATTAGGGCTGCTTCAAAAATGCTTTTTCATCATCTATTGCTCACTATTCTACTGCTACAATTCACCTGTAAACCTTGGTAATTGTTCTATTGGTCATTGGCTAATTGTTGGGTGGTTTACTCGCTGATTTTTGTGGCTAGATCTTGCTGCTGTAGAAATTGTTTGTTACAGCCATTTGGTTGTCATACTAACTTTCTGATAACACTTAATAAACAGCCCTTAATGCCACCAAAGTCTTACGTTAAACATTGGAAGTTTGGCTAGTCATTGCTAGCTTTATTTCTGATATCTTGTACTAGATTTTGGATGGTTAAATTTGCAGCTATTAACATCTTTTATTGTTGATATATATATATTTCCATACTGTTGCAATTTGGGACAACAAGGATTCTTGCTTGATTCCCTTTGGTTTAAGGCTTCTATATCTATCATTTGTCTTATTCTGGGTAGGGATAACAATGTTTTGTAGGTACACAACACCTGGAAAAAATTCACATTTATACAAGACTCTTCTTCAAGCCTTCATCCATCTTCGATCTTGGCCTATATGGGTGTTCATTATCATCATCTCACTTTTCATCTTAATCCCCCTAGGGTCACCAAGATTTCCCCCTTGTGATGATTTTATCAACACTAAAGCGGGGGGAGTGTCTATCGAAGGTGACATTAGGTAGGTACTCACGTAGTTGTTACACTTTTGTGGATTGGGTTGGGCTTTGCCCAAGCTACAGATTGTGTGATAACATTTTGGCACTGTTACCGGGGAGGATTTTGAATCCTCTTTCGAGGCCTAACGACACTTTGGCAAGTTATTCCCAAAGCCTCTATCCATAGCTTTCCTAATGAATCCATTTAAGGGAATTTCCCTTTCCATATTTGATGAACCTTGAGCTCATCTGGCAACTCCATTGAGGTTTTGTCATAAGTGATGGAAGCATGTCTCTGTGGCACTTCCATGAGGCATACAAAGCCTTGGATGTTAAGTTCATTTATTGTTATCCAAACAAATTCTCGATGAAATGGTTGAGTCATATCCCTAAGTTTGATGATGATCCATTTTTGGCTATTGTGCATATTGTCGAATTTATTGAGTTTGTTTTACGCTTTGGTGTAGAACAAGAAGATGCGATAGTATGGTTGTTTCTCTTGTCACTTGAAGAAAGGAAATGAGATTGGATCAAATATTCTTACAAGCCTAAAAATATATCTTCTTCAATGATCCTTATCTAATATTTCCTCAAGTGTTGAGGCCCTAGAAATCATAAGCTCGAGGATACTATTCAAGACCTTGAGGATTCTTTCCTGGAACACTTATTTCCTTTGAATCCTATTGAAGGTCTGAGGGAAACACTTCTTCTAAAATATGATGAAAAAAAATTTGAGGAAAAAGAGGTTGAGGATTATACTAACGAGGAAAGTTTCGAGTGCCTCAAGGAAAACATACAAGAAGACAATGAGTTTTGTGAACAAGTACTTGAGCACTGCCATAATAAAGAATTCCTGGTCAAGTTCCGCGTGCAAAGAAAAGTATAATACAACGCTACCCTTCAAAATTATGAAAGGAATCCTACCTTAAACATGGCATGGGAGGTTGTCATTGTCTACTTCGGAGTAAAGTCACTGTGTGACACTGTGACAAAGAGATACAGTTACCAGGAAGGCCTTCCATCTCATAATCGATCATTCTTGATGCCTAAAGAAGTCTTGAAGCTCATTGAAGATCAAGATAATTTTTTTCTCAGAGAGCAGGTCAAAGACGAAAACTACCAAGAAGAAGAAGTTTTTGGTGAAGCACAACATGTTGAGAACTTGAATGAGACATCAATATCCTTTCTCTTGCTTGATGAAGGTGAGGTTGTCCAGTTTTTATTTCCTCCTACACATGAAGTCGAAGAAGCAATTAGTCTCAATGATGAAGATTTTTTTTATGAAGAAGACTTCCATGAAATGCATCGTGTTGAAGATCCGGTCGAAGTCTCCCTAGACTATGTTCTTCCTGCACACGAAGACAAAGAGATGGTCAATTTCATTAATATAGATGGCGTTATGAAGGAACCCTTGTTGTAGTTGATGAGCATATAGAATCGTTTATACATATTGGGAGATGTAGATGGGACATGGGTTGTTTCATTTTTTATGGAGATCCCATCTATAACATCGAGGGCACCTTTTAGATTAAGAATACACAAGTCTTTCCTTCGAAGTATTTATTTTCACAAGTGGGTGACCCGTATATTTGGCAGCCTGATGTTGATATGATCACAGACCTTTTTCATCCTCCAGAGGATGACTTGTTGCCACATACAAATGATGATTTTCAGCCATCCCTTAGGAGTTGTGATGCATATCCTTTGGGGAACTCATATTTTCTCTATGAATATTTTCAACCACCTTCATTCTTAGATTTTGACAAGGACACGACTAGCCCAGAGAAATCAGAAACTCATACTACCAAGGGGCAATATTTTTATCCTAGGTATTTTTACAAGGATATGCAGTTTAGAGGGTGATAGTTTTTCACTAGTGGGAGGATTTATTTCTCTGGACATGAGGGTGTCCCCTACCTTCTACCTTCTTCTTGGGGAAGCCATACAATTTTCTTCTGGTATCTCATCTTCTCTCAGTCTTCTACAAGTAATGGTATTTTGAACGAGGATGAAGATGAATCGTTGTCTATATGCAATAGTCCTATTCAGAGATGGATCGATCAAGCTTGTGGCTATTCTTTCCAGGAATACTTCCTCCGTCCCACCCATCTCCATGAGTTTCATTTCATGCTTGATTATATGTTTATTTATGATAATGATTATTATGTGCTTGAATTATCTTTGTTATATTACATAATTAAGCACAATGGGAGATACCTTGATGAGATGATCAATTGGTTGCACTAGTTGTACGATTTCACCTGACACCCACAAGACTTGATCACCATGAGCCATGAGCCCCATGTAAGTAGGCAGGTCATTTTATTTCCCTTGCATTTGCATTTGCATTTGCTTTTTCATTATAGTTAGTTATCATTTAACTATATTTTCATGTCATACCTCATTTTGTTTCATTTTTCTCTACTTGCATTATTGCATACTTGTTATGATCATTTGCTTTCATCATATTACATGTTAGTTTAGAAATTTTAAAAAAATGAAATTTTTTATTTTCTGGAAGTTAGTTGACATTTTGATCATATGGACAAAGGATGAGTGAGCCACCCTCGATATCCAACATTCTTTTTTGTTCCAGTGTGTGTAGGCACGAGTCTTACCTAGAGATGTTGAGGTTCACATGCAGTCTATAGTGAGTACTTGTCCCTGAGTAGGAGCCATATGTTATCCCCTATTTCCTAAGGAGATGATATCTCAAGGCCCTCAAGTTGCATACATGGAGTATCGAGAGATAGATGAGCAGGAAGGGCCCCCTATCATACCACACATCACCATCTGATTCATGGCAACAACATCCACCACACCCAGCTTGGCCCATAGAGGACAACAGGTCTTGCTTCATGAGGTAACAAGTATGGTTTCATGGTAAGTGTCACCTTAATACTTGAAGCATTTGAATATGTTGCATTAAAGCTTCTCTTGATTATGGAGTGTCTGATTGGAAATTATTATTTTTTCCCTATTTCACCTTGGTGAGTGTCATGGTTTCCTAGTAAGTGGGCACCCCCAGGGAAATGGTTTCTACTGGGGGATCTCCTTGAAGGCTCATCGTACCATTCCCGCTCATACTTGCCACCTTCCATTACTTCTTCCCCTTTGTTTCCCCATATTATCGATTTTCTATCTTATTGACCCAAGAAGGGCTTGTACCTAATTTCATGGGAAGAAGGGGCCACTATGCTCGGAGGTGCCTTGGCAAAAACATCATGTAGTAAAATATCGCCCTGTGATCCTGAGAGAAATAAAATGCCTCTAAAAAAATGAGGTATCCATAAAATAAATAATTAATTGATCAATGATGCTTTCCAAGGTAGAGTGTATGGGCTATGCATTTCCTTTTAGTGTCCCTTATTGTCTTCAACTTGGAAAAACATGCAAACCAAGGTAGATCATATGTGGGCTATGCATTTCCTTTTACTGCCCCTTACTTGAAGAACACACAAACCACACTAAGATGGGGGGGGTGAATTAGTGTGTAAACTATTTTAAATATTTATTTTCACAAGTTACCACTTAAAACATATTTGAACAGATTAAGAACAATCACATCATAATTACAATGAACACAAAGACACCAGATGTTTGTATAAGTTTTTGTATAATAAATATGAACATAGTAATATGAATATATGTGAGAGAGGATTTTCTTTTAGCACCAACTAAATGTTTCAACTCCAAATGAAATGAGAAGCACCAACTCCTCGGAGAGCACCAACTCTCATCCAAGACCCAGCGTGCTGCAAGACCCAACTTGCTACAATACCCAACTTGCTGATAGAACCCAGTCTATCCAACCAGAGTTTATTCAACTCCAATAGTAGTGATCCATTATATTAGAGGTATATCATAATACACTCATCACCACATTTCATCTTCTCTGTAATTCACATTTTCCTTCCTCTGATATCTTCTTGGAATCTGCTTCAACTTATTTAACTTCTGTTCTGAACTGCATTTTATCTTCTCTCTGTTATTCACATTTTCTTTCCTCTGATGTCCTCTTGGAATCTGCTTCAACTTTTTATCTTCTATTCTGGACTGCAGAGACACTTTCTTCTCACCACTTTTTCTTGTTTATATAATCTTCAAACTGGTGTGAAATTTAAAACAACGTGTCCTTTTATTTGAACCATTGTACCTTTTCATTTAAAATGATAATCTAAAATTTAATTAATATCATTTTTTTTATTCTTTATTCATATTTTGATGATTTATTCTCTTTTAATCATGACTTTGTATCGGTTCATTTTTGTTATAAATTGATCAAATTCATGGATCAATTTAATCCTTTATACTTGATGCCTAATATCTGTTATATTTACAGAGACCGGATTCCATGAAGGCGCTTCCTTCAAACCATCACATATGACTGTGCGTTACATAACCACGGGCTTTACCAATTATAGCGACATGTTATAATTTTCTTTTAATATTCTTATAGCATATGACCAATGGCGGTGACTGAATGCTAAGCTTGAACGAGTGCTTGAGCGCTTTACCAAATCAACGGTCACGATTCAATCTCCTGATGAGATGGACGGCTGACAGGATTTTGGTACTTTGCCCTTCGAGTTATCGTGAATTCCAATATTACAAAACTCACGATCACAAAATCGCTGAAACAATTGGACGGTTCATATTACCCACTGATATGGACGGTTGTCGAGATTTCGACGCTTTTCCCATCGAGTCTTCATGACTTACTGCATTGAAAAATTTCTGATTATGATATCGCGGATACAATTGGATGATTCACGTTTATCTCGCGGAGATACATCAATGATCCACTTTAACCTTGCAGTCATACTTTTACTGCAAAATCTGACGACCATGATTTAATCATTCATCGAGATGGATGGCCACCAAAATTTCAACACTTTTTCCCTTCGGAGTTTTCGTGACATCCAGCATGTCAAATCTCCCGAAGTTGTAACTCTACTGACGTGTGTCCCTTTCAAAATTTCGCCATTCGGGACTTCGAGATATTGGAGTATTTGTTTGCTATGCAAAACTTCTGAAGTAGAAACTCTCGACGTGACATAAACCTGCTGACGTTACATGATGACTTGCCACGTGCCGAGTAACTACCACATGTCACTCAGATTCGTGATATACACATGCCTAAAATGCCATATCAGCTTGACACTTGTCAATGTCTGAATATACCACATGTCCTTAGCTGACTTGGTTTGTCAACGTGTCTAGATGACGTGGTTTGTTGTGTCATTTTGCCTTGGTTCAAATCCAACGACCCTTTCAAGATCCGACGACCCACGATTCTATCGTGATTTTGCGTTTCACAATTTGGAGGGTTAAGCTCTTCCTTCCTTTGAATTTACATTCAGCGAAACGATAACCCTTCGCCATGTGCCTTCGGGTTTCAACAGCCAGGATTCTCTCTCGATCCAATGGTCTGGATTGGATCACAAATTCGCGTTTCAGTATTTCAAGAAGCATGCTCTGCTCTCTCACCTCACAATCTTCGAATTCCCGAAATTCGGTATGCCACTCTCGTCAGATCGACGACCCACGTCGCTCCTCCTGATCGACGGTCCTTATCTTATCACGATTTGGCATAATGTGAGTTCTAGAGGTTAGAGCATTTCCTTTGACTTTTCAGTCAGTAAAATGTTGATCTCTTAGTCTTATCCTTTTCGCAATTATACTGGATCCAACGGATGACGGGTATTCTCGAAGCTCAGATCCAACGAATACGATCTTCTGCAATGCAACTCTTGTAGATTTATCCTGTCCTTCCACTTTAAAACGATCTGATGGCTGACGAGTATTGGATTTAATCCGATGGCTATAATCTTTTCAGAATTTTTCTGAGTCCAGAGTTCCAAAGGAACTCACAACTAACCAACGTGCAATTTCTCCCAGATCTAACGGTCCTCATACCTTTGTGATCTGATGGCCCATAGCTTATCGGGATTTCGCATTTCGCGAGTTTGGAGGACTACTCACCTCCCTTCTTCCATTCTTGATTTCCTGATATCCACTTACGTTGGATCGACAGTCCACGACCCTCCATGATCCAATGATCCTCAAGCCCACGGTCATTCAAATGACCGATGTGTGTTGTATAAGATGATCAACATGGTCAAACTCTTTGATTGGACGACTGTTGATATTCTCATTCTGATCAGATGGCTACTGAGGTTTCTTCACTCTGATCGGACGACTGTTGAGGCTCTTCATTCACTAACTCTCTTGAGCTTTAATCTCTTCATTTGCTAACCCTCCTGATATTTTATCATAGGATTTTTTATCCTATGATGAAATGAAACCTGATATACTTTGCAATGTGCTCTTCCTTCTGAGCTTTGGTCTTCATACTTCTCCCCCGTCCTGTTTTCTCCTCCTCCTGAGCTTGCACTTTTCCTTCTCTGCATAGTGTATGACATCTTCTGCTGACTGATATACTGTTGACATAAATGACAATCTCATCTATCATTTAACAACAGATCATTTGATTGACTGTTGACATCAATGAAAATATTTCCAACATTACTATCTTCAACTTGGAAACACATGCAAATTGAATGGCCAATAAAGTTCTTGGAAAAATATGCTTTAAAAACAAAAAGAGGAAAATGATGTGGCTATCCCTCAACAAAGGCACCCATAAATGAGACAATGCGAGCCCTTGTATGTCATGAAACTCCATACCTAGAAGTCTAACCCCATCCACATCACATTCACTAGATAACCTAGAAAGGATTATCCTTGGGAACATCCCCTACTTGAGGAATTGGTTCACCCAATCGACCATTATCACACCCCTCCCATATCTAAATTTGGCAATTTGCATAAGGTCTTTGAGAACTTGTTTGATTTGAAAGGCTAGATTTGATGCACATGTTTAGATGGTTCTTTTATTAAATGTGACTTACTTGGCATGATACTTATGACTTGTGGACCCTTGGATGGTGTACTTGTTTGTCTTTGCAGGTCATTTCTAGGTGAAATCTTGATCATGGAGGCACAAGGTTGCTTGGACCTTCAATAGGGCATGAAGCCCACAGGTTGGATGATGCACCCCCTCTTCTTGGACACATGGGAAGAGAAAATTTGTCTTTGGAGGCACTTGGACACCATGATATGATTATTTTATATCCCCTTGCTCCCAAACATTGGCCTTGGAAGGCCTAAACGTCACATCTCATGTCCTAGATGTCACATGGGCTTAGGGTTTTATGGGGTTTCTCATGGTTAATGATGATGTGGATTGGTTTGATAGAGAGAGAGAAACTTTTCACATGTTAGATCACTTGGTGGCATGATTTATGTCCTTTGGAGGCCCAATGTTCTTCATCAAAGGTCAAAACGTCTCTCTTGGAGGCCTAACGTCACCTTTTAGGGCATGACGTCACCCCTAAAAGGGGAAATTACTTTATCTAATTTTAAGTTGTAAAGGGAAAATAGAGGAGGTTGGCCTCCCTAATTTGTTGTTGACATTTTGAAAAGTGTATAAATGGGTTTTAGGTGACCTCGTATAAATATAGGTCACCCCATTTGTCATCTCATCATAACTCACTTGAGAATTACATACTTGATGGCTGAAATTTTCTCCCTACTTGGGCATTTTTCTCTATCTCTCTCTTGAATGTCTTGTGATGCTACAACTTTTCTATTGGAGGAAGAACTAAGGTGCTATCTATTATTGCTTGTTTCTTTTGCAATTTGGTGGAATATTCTTGGTAAAGAAGGGTTTATTTTGTTATTCCTTGGAATGTAAGGAATGCATGCTTTTGTTGTTTCTTCTTGGTTTCAAGGTTAATTTTGTAAAATCTTGGAGAAGTATAAGTGCATACACCCTCCACCAAGATCTATCATTTTTTCATTGAATAAACTATTTTTTGCAAAGGTTGCTAGGAGGAGTAAAAGGGACTACACCCTCCTAGATTTACCTTTCTAGTTTTGTTTTCTTTAGGGAGTAAAAGGGCTTACACCCATAGAGAGTAACAAAAATAGCTCTTAAAAAAGATATTCCATTAAAACAATTGATAAGGCATTAATCTACTTGCATTAGAGATACAAAATTGTTGCATTGGTATGCATGAATTTTAGAGATATTGAAATTGTTCAAGTTGGAATCAATTCTTCGTGCTTTATGCTTATCTGTGCCCTAAGGGTGTCTAGTTAACCAATTAATTATATTTTATGTTACAAATTAATGCTACATACATTAGGGTTGCTTCAAAACCATTTTTTCATTATCTATTACTCACTATTCTACCACTGAAATTCACTTGTACACCTTGGTAATTGTTCTACTAGTCATTGGCTAATTGTTGGGTGGTTTACTCATTGATTTCTTTGGCTAAATATTGCTTATTTAGCAATTGTTTGCTACATCCATTTGTTTTTCATAATAACTTGTTTATAACACTTAATAAACAATCCTTAATGCCACCAAAGTCTTGCTTTAAACATTGGAAGTTTGAGTAGTCATTGCTAGCTTTATTTTTGATATCTTGTACTAGATTTTGGATGGTTAAATTTGCAGCTATTAACATCTTATATATATATATATATATATATATATATATATATATATATATATATATATATATATATAT
>ML800976.1:206920-245103 GCA_009831015.1 Picea engelmannii | reverse complement strand
CAACACAAAGAACTAAAGGATGCCTTCATTAAATGAAAAGAGAATAAAACAATGAAGATGTGGAAAAAGGAATTATTATGGAGACAATGTTGTTATATATATATATATATATATATATATATATATATATATATATATATTGTAATAATTTTAATTTATTTAATAGCTGGCTACACATAATATTGATTGCATTATTTTTATTTTTAAATATGGTCTTAATTAAGCACCAAACTGTGTTATTAAATGCATTGTAGGGTAGTATATGGATATATGTGTTATTCCATCCTTTACCACTGCCCAATTAAATCAATATAAATATGATTCTCAAATGAAATCAACCACAAATGATAAACCATTCTACATTTTTTTCTAAAAAGTAAATAAATTTGATAATATAATGTAGAATATATTTCTAGATAAACATTGTGTACATTGTTTTTGAAACATCTATCCTCCACCTTTTTCACCTTCAAAGGGGTGTGCTATGAACAAACTAGAGGTACAACCATGGGGTCATCTTTGTCATCAATATATTTATGGAACATTTTGAATTTTTAGCCTTAAACAACTTCCATCTCAAACCTAAATGTTGGTTTAGGTTTGAAGATGACACTTTTGTTATTTTGCCTCATGGCCACTCCAACTTCATTTCCTTTTTTAACCACCTTAACAGCCTTTCCCCTCACATCCAATTCACTATGAAAACCCAAAAGGACAACTCCATCCCCTTTTTGGATGTCATTATTTCTCGACTTCTTGATGGCTCCCTTACTCAACGAGTTTATAGAAAGAAGACCCACACTGATATATACCTTAATGCCAGTCCCCACCACCGTCCAACCCAAAAACATGTTTTCCTTAAAACCTTGATTACTCATTCCCTTCATATTTCGTCCCCCCAATTCGTCGCTGAAGAAAAATCCCACCTAACTAAGGCCCTCTTGTCCAATGGTTACTTTGTCTCCCAAATCAACCAAGCTTTTCGCTCTGCCAACAAACCTAAGCCAAATTTACCCTCATCCCCCTCCCCCCTCATCATGCTCGCATCTCCCTGCCCTACATCCAAGGGACTATTGATCTGATCTCAAAACTCTTAGCTAAAAAGAATATCAAAACTGTGTTCAAACCATATAAAACCCTTAAAAAACTCTTTAGAACTACTAAATACATATCTAACCTGATGTTGGGCCCGAGAGTTTACTAAATCCCTTGCTGCTGTGGAAAATATTACATAGGTCAAAGTGGTAGATCCTTCAAAACCCATCTCAAAGAACATATAGCTTATACGACCCACAATCAAATCTCCAAATCAAATATCGTCGAACACTCGTTCAAATCCAAGCACCTCATTTATTTTGACCAAACTAAAATTCTAGCCCCAACCCCTTACTACTCCAATCAGATCATTCAAGAAGCTCTTGAAATAAATAAAAAATCCTAATAATTTTAATCCTGAAGATGGCTACAAATTTATCCAAAACCACCATTCACCACCTTGATCAGTAGGATTCCTTTGTAGAGTTTCATTTCCTGCACTATCTCCATTTGCCCCCTTGTCCCTTTTATTCTTCATTGCTTTTGTTTCCTCACATTCTCTTGGATTCTTCCATCTCATTTTACTCTTTGCGTGAAAGCCTTCTCTTTTCTCTTCAGTTGCTCTAGGTTTATTCAATTTATTCATTCTATATCATTTTCAATTTCATTATTATATTATATTGTATTAATGTACTATAGTATGGTATTATCTTACCAATATTATCATCTTATATTAATTAGTAATCTACGTCATCACCATTATCTTCATTATTGTCATTATCAAATTGTATTACATTATTATATTATATTATTATTATCATATCATTATTGTCTTTAAATACTAATTGACAATATACACCAACAACATTTTCTTCCTTATTATCTAATCCAAACACGACACTACTTCATTATCTCTGATATTATTAATATTATTATTAATTCATCTCCAACCTTCTTAATACTTTTCATTCTTAACGACTAATTTGATATCTTGGTATATTTATTTTCTCCACTAATTAATTTTTCACCTTGAATTAATTTCAAAGGCCATGTTGACTTGGTTAATTAATTCTTTAATTAATCTCAACGGTCAGTTTGAATTTGTTATTTAATTATTTACCTAAATATTTCTCAACGACCACCTTCCTATCCAAATCTTTAAATACAAAACCTCGTCACTTGTTCCCTACATATGATGTTTTTTTTGTCGTTGATGATGGGTGTAGTTTTTTTACTGAGATGTTTCGAAAACCATGTACACAGAGTTTATCCAAAAATATATTCTACATTATGTCTTCTAACTCTAAAAAATTACATTTAAGGAATGACATATATAAGAAAGTTATATTATTCAATTCATTTTTATTGATACAAAACAAAATGTAGCATATCATTTATATCTATTACAATAAGTGATTATATATATATATATATATATATATATATATATATATATATATATATAATGATGATGATGATGATGATTGTATACATTATGTATCCATCTAAATTATTTTGTAAATAAATTTGTGATTATAATCTAACTTTGAGGGGAGGCTGCCCAAAGGGGTTGGATCCAATGGTGGAAAGCAAGGAGTTTTTCACCCTTGGGCAAGGTTCAATTCTCATGAGGGATTTACCTAGAGCTATGGGGACACCTTGAGGTAGTGGTCGAACATGTGGTTGCACTTAGAGATACCATATTAAATGGTATCGTGACCTGTGCACACATAAGTGGATCAAAGCCCACCCCCATGTCCTTCAAATTTTTGACCCTGGATGGGGTGCCACGTCGCAGAGCCGAGCCACGTAGGGTAACGCCGGGATGCACCATTAATACATCCACTGACGACCATCCCCTCAGCAATTAAACAAGCATGAATCCATGCAGCAAAATCTAGGAGATGAGCCCCTTCGCGCAAGTGACCGGTACAACACACCAGCCCAGTCAGAAGCAAGCCTTAATGGCCATGACGGTCCCTGTTGTCCTCCTCCTTATCACCTGCCTCGACAACATTGAGCGACATTCGCTTACTGCAGAGTCGAATGCAGAGTTGAATTTAGCAGAGCCGCATTTTGCAGACCCACTGGAGCTCTGGAGCAGAGCTTTCCACCCGCAGGGAACCTTGGTCATCTCCAGGGTCTTCATTATGACCAAAGAACGAGGTAAGCCGTGCAGGGGTGCAGCTTGGTACACAGTCGAATCTCGCCGGCAGAGGCAGAAGAAATTCGAGTAGGCGCTAGCCATGGCGTCCTTGTGAAGACGCAGGAAACCTCGAACGCCTCCAATGGCGTACATGGAAGAGATCACCCTGGACGAGGCCATGCAAAGTTATCCGAAGCTCCCTCTGTTCACAGTCCCGGACAATTGGAATCCACCCATTGATTTTGGCACCGATGACAAGATTTCGCCTTCGGGCAAACCGCTTGGCTCCAGTGCAACTCGCCCGGCAGAGGAATTTACCACCTGCTATGTTGAAGAAGAGACCCCATCCTGTGCAAAAGGAAGCAAAGACTCACCCCCTGGTGCACCTATGGAGGAGGCGACCCAGCTATCCAACCGACTGACACATCACGACAGCACAGTACATGCAAGTGAAGGAGCAACGGGGCCAATTCCCTCAGCCTCGATTGACGACAATTGGCAGGACCAACATCCTTTCACCAATCTAGGGTACCTAGCTATAATCTTTGATATGCGGAGCCTGTTGGATGATCAAATCTTTTGCATTGCCCGAATCGACCATCGAATCGACATGCTTTTCACTGCTCATTCCAGGACTCTCCCTAAACGGAAATGCCCTACGTGCACGCAAGCTTATGCGTTTCCAACAGGATGGCGAAGGCACAGGGACGAGGACGAGCTGGCCAAATAAGAGGTTTAGTGATGTTCTTGGTTAGCAATCTTTTTTTTTGTTTCCGAAACAGGATTTCGCCCGGTTAGATCTTAGCTATTTTTCAACTAGGTTTTTAGCACACAGATTAAACTTAATGGCTAGGTGTCATGGTTTCCTTCGAGCAGGACTGCACTCTGATAGTTTTGTTTGCTTGGAAACAAATGGCATAGGATGCCCAGTTGTCTCGGTTTCCTATTTAGGCGGGACAACTGGCATCACAAACAGTCTCTGTAACTTGGCAATGATAATATAACAGGTTCTAACCTTTTTTACTTAAAAAAAAAAAATTGAGGGGAGGCTTGATCTCATTCAATATCTAAAATTAATAAATTCCAAAGAACTATATGTAAGTCTGAGAATCCAGCCATAAATTGAGTATAAGTGGAATTATGTGTAAGAAAATTATTTATATGTATCCACGACAATAATCCATATTGTTCATTTAGAGGAGTTGGATATTAGATATAGTTAGTTTGATATGAATTCAATATAGCATGGATGGATTTTCAATATATTGCAATGTACTTCCATACTAGCTCCATGAAATCCCAAACATATTTTTTCGAATAGATAACTTCATGTTCAAGGTGTGTGTTGACAATTAAAATCACAACGATGAATTCCGCTCGCAAAGGATTGCTAAAGCGTTATTATTTAATTATGATAATAATATAATACTAGTAGGTGGGACCCCGTTGTAGACTAGAGATGCAAGGATAGACATATTACATTTATATGTTGTTGTTGTTATGATGTTTCCTACACAGTCCTATATAGTTGATGATGCAGTATTGGTTTCATTTGATGTGATAAATGGGTGGTTGATGCATTATTGTTAAATGTTGTTGGTATTTACTTGCGATACATAACAGTTCCATGGGTATGAGGATCATGTTGGTTACAAGTGCTTTGTTATGTATGTTATAACCTTGATTACTAATTCATGCATTGATTACTTATCCATATATGATTATGAAAGAGATAATAAATGGGAGCTTGATCAAAACAAAGGAAAAAAAACTATTGAAAGGTTATAAAACTATGGAAAAGTTCCAAAACTATGGAAATAAACTTTTGTGAAATGGTTGACCTAGCTATTATGCGATGTGTTTTGGGTTAAGGATTATGCAATTTTTATTAAAGAGTTGAATGGAGCCACATATAGTAATGTTAATATGTGATTATTGTATGGAGTTATGGAAAGAGGTTAACGTATAGATATGATATATCTCGGGTGGCGCACTATGCAATTGATATGGTATCATGGATATTGCATTGAATTATGCATTGGGTATGGTTTTATTTTAATGGTGGATGATATGTTAGTGCATTGTCTCATACATGGAATTGAATAAAGCCAGATAAGGAAGTGACGTGCATTTATTGAACGTCACTCCAAACCTCCCTTGACCCCTTCACCCTAGCATAGTTGCATTGTTTCTCTATTGGTTGTGGAAGCTCTGCATTTTCAAGATTAGAAGGGGAAAACTCGACCAGTTCGTCATTGAAGTGATTTTCTCACAGGTATGGTTCTTATCTTTCCATCCATGATGGAATATTTTTATTATGAATCAAATGGTGGCTCAGGAATGCATGGGTTCTGTGTTTTCTTGAGTTTTCGACTAAGTGCAAATATTTTGTTATGGGTTCTCTGTGATTACTGCGAAATGTTGGTATGTGTAAGCGAAGTATGGGTGTTATTGATGGTAGAGTCGATGCATTAGTTATTGACTTGAATAGCTTGGTTTTTTAATGATGATTCTTTGTGTAAAATGGTAATAGTGGTGTAGTGGGTTCTGAGTTTTATTGTTGAAGGGTTTTAACCACTAGTTTGTATTTCATTGGTTGTCAACTTGTTTTCCCTCTCAGTTTTTGTCATAACCTTTATCTAGTTGTAGAGAAACTGTCGACATTTGGTGTGTTTCTTTTGTCTAAACCCTGAGCCGTTGATAATGGCTCATTCCTTACTGTCATTTCACTAGAATCTTTCCACAAGTTCAATCTTGGTTGGCCTTGAATGTTTAATACATGCCTATGTATGTATTGAATGGATATGAGTTGCGAAGAGTTTCCACACCCACTCCTCTCACCATGCTATAATTTGACTGTTATATTGAGTGGCCTCACCGTCGATTGTTTTCAATAGTTACTGACTGCCAGGGTGTTGGAAAGAGGCATTATCTCTCTGTGTTTTTGAGTACCCATCACTGTTTAAGTTAACCCTCATCTCTTCTCTGCAAAAAAAAGTTAGTGACATCTGTGTGTGTCTGGATTGGTTAGCTTGAATTTCTTTATTCTCCACTCGGGTATTCACTTATGGTTTTGTCAAGGGATTGGAGTTATAAGTTGAAGGAGTGTGTTTTTTATAAAAGAGCATGGATCTCTGCTTTTTCTTTTCAAGATTATATTGTGGCATGTGGTTGTTAATCGATGGTAAATGGATATGAGGATATGAAGGACCATAAGCTCTCCATGTTTTTTAAAGACAAGCAGGCTTTCGTTGCCTCTCTGCATTTAATTTTTAAAGAGCCCGACTTGAACTCTGACTTCCTTCTACCTTCCTCGGGCACCTTCTGGGCTTTGTCAAGTTTTGGGTTATCAATTTAATGATTGTGGATGTTTAAAAACACAGGCTCCCTCATTTCAAAACCCATCCTCTTGGTCGAATCTCTATGTGTTCTTTCTGTGATGAATTTGTTTGAACAAAGAAGAAATAAAATATATGGTTCCTACTGCCTGAGATCTTCCCTTCTATTTGATTATGGTCTCTTTAACTCTGTTTTATCCCAACATGAATGTGATTTCATTTAAAGACAATAAGGCACCTGCGTGAATGATTGTTTCACCAATTCTAATCATGGTTCTGTCAAAGTTTAACAGAGATTCATGTGTGTCAATTTAGTTATGTTCTCTTCATACATTTTATGGGAATCATCGTGCAAACTATCATTTGTTTTAAAAATAAGTCTATACATATTAACTCACATAGAGATCAAGCTCGAGGTTATATTTTTTGGGTTGTTTGCTATTGTTGATTTATGATTGTGTCAATTATATGATAGAGACCTGTGTATATGATTGGTTCCTCGTGCATGCTCTTAAGTTTGTCCGTGATTTAAAAGGAACATGTGTATATCTTAATCGGACCTGATTTTGTTAAAGGACAATGACTGTTGATTGTTTATCTTAGGTGTATTATTGTTTCATTGCCAAGGATGAATGTTGGATATAGATAATGGAACCACTGTGCATAGTATGATTGTTTTAAAAAGGGAAAGAGATCAATGTTAATACATACAATATTGTGAAATTGGAGATATTGCATAGTCACTATATAAATGCACAGATTGTTATAAATTAAGGATTTCTGGGAAATTAAATTTTTTGTTGAGACAACAAGCAGTTTGTATGAAATTGAGGAACAATGAATGTTTTGGTCTTGGAAGTGGATGCTTTTTGGATTAAATTTGAAACAAATTTATGATAGTTGTTTGATTTAATTTATTTTATGAACAATATCCATCTAATTCCCTCTCATTTTCTCACTTTTTCGCTCATTATAAATCCCCTCACGATCCCAAGTTCATTTTACACGCCCTGTTCACTAAAATTAAATTAAAACTATGTATGACAGTGATAAAAAATAACACAGAGATAGATGGCAGTTTATATGTTTTGGTATTGTTGCACAGTCAGTTGTTTAATGAATTGTCGAGCAGTAATCGTGTTCTTACTCCTGGTCATGATATCACTTTTTTGCTCAATATAATCCCCTCAGATATCCCTGAACCCTATTTCACCGCCTGCTCATTTGAAAATTATTAAATAAATTTTATGGATTGGATTGCATGGGTTTGATGTGATTGTTGAGCCAAACTTTGTTTCATATTAAGATAATGTCAAGTATGGTCTGTTTAATATCTAGCTGCTAATAATTGCTGCATACAAGATGAGCTTTTTTAGTAGAGGAATTCATGGTTAAAAGAACAGGGGTAGAGGAAACTGGAACAGAGGGCCTAGAAGGCCCAGATTCTTAATACATTTCGATGTCAATCCTCTTGAATTAAACCAAATCTTTCAAGCTAGATTTTTCAATTGGATTGGACAAGGGATAGTCCAGCCTAGGCCAGAGAGGCCTCCCTTCTAGCCCCAACATGTTCCTGGTATCCCTGTGCCCCCTCATGTATCTTTGCAACCTGAAGTTCCCAAGAATGACGGATGGCATGAGATTGTTCACCCAACAGTCTCCCACCATCGTGGCTGGCCAAATTTGTCTTTACCTCCTCTTCCTCCACTTTTTGACCCAAATGTTCAGATTTTCCCTACACACTCACTTGTATAGTCCTCCCATGCAAGCAAAAGACTCAAAACCGAGGTCACCATATGCATGATAAAGGAAAAGTTGTTGCTTCCCCCTCCTCTCCTTCAAGTGATTCAACCAAGTCAGTATCATCCTGTATGCACTTGAGAGATGATTGTTCCCATGTCACCAGTGAGATCAAACCTCAAGGTTCTACCCAACCTAAGGCTAATTCAAGGAAGTCAAAAGGGGATAGCAGCAACAAAGGAAAAATTGCCTCTCAAAGTGGAAGATATAGTTTTTGATTGTGTTTTATTGTTGATTTATTGAGGACAATGGACTGCTGAAAGTTTTTGAAAAAAGACTATTTTTGGATATTGTGGATATTTACATGTTTTGATATAATTTGAAATATCTTTGATATTTAAATTTCAAATTGTGGAAATTATTATGGGAGCCACAAGGAGGGATGTGTTTGATTGATTGTCTAATTATGTTTATTTTTGTTAAGAAATTAAATGGAGTCACAAGTGGTGCCACCTACTAGTTATTATTTAATAAAAGACCCTTTATTATTATTATTTTTAATTCTTCCCCTTAACTAAAAGTTAGTTGAGTTTTAGTTAACTTAACTAAATGAGGTAGTTGAATTACTTCAACTAATTTGGAATGCATAAAAGCCAAATGAAAAGGAAGAACAAGTGGATAATAGAAGGAGAAAGCATACTAAGGTTTGCTCTTGAGTTTTATTTAGATAGTTCAATTTTCATTCATTCTTCAATTCATTAAAAGTTCTCTTTTATGACAACATGGTCCTATTGTAGACAACAAGGTTCAAAGCTGAACCATATTGTTCAGATGCTTTTTTCAGAGGTGTTGATATATCTTTGATAGTCTGTGTAGACTTGTCTGTTTATGAATTAAATTTCATGACTGATAAAGGATATTGTGCAGAGTCAAGTGGGAAACAGTCTGTGGAAAGTTGATCCAGATTTTAAAGTTCAGTTTTTACTTCTTGTCAGAGTCCTTTTGTATGGTTTTCATTGGGGATATCTAAGTTTGACCTTGGCCCATTCCCTCACGGGGATTTTGTAAAGAGAACGATTCTTTTGATTTCTTAGAATGAAATAAAGCAATTTCTTTTCTATCTCATCTGTGTTAATATGTGACTTGGTATTTTTGCTTTTGATCTGCATAATTTCTTTTTGCAATATGTTGTATTTAGAAAATAATATAAAAATGTTATATTTTGCAATAATCTTTTACTTAAAAAAATCAACCTAAGCCCTTGTAATTAATACTTGTGGATTGGGAAACACTTTTTGAGGCTATAAACATAGGGTAACATTCCCGACTATCTTTCCTTAGACAAGCAAGATTCAAAAATTCTTGAGTAAGATAAATTCATATATTTTCCTTACCATTTATTTGGCGACCATACTGGGGAGATCTTCAATATCTCTCTGGTTGATTATAAGATTGATTTTCATTGAATATATTTATATTTCTGATATTATTTCTTTGACTGTTTCTTTTCTTCATGATTGTGCCTATTGCAAGGCATCCCAATATTGAGCCTGATCTTAAAGATCATACCAACATTGCTTTAACCTTGTTTAATACCATCTTAGAGACCGCTAATACCCGGGTTGAGCTTGAATTCTCATGGGCATCAATTGAACAAGACATAAGTGTCCAAGAATGTTGGGAAGCTAGGCAAAGACAACCTAGGAATCAACTATAGATTTATTTTTCCTACTTTTTGATCTTCTTTTCATGTCCTTAAACCCTCGTATCTCTAGGAGAAGAAGAGGTTTATCACCTAAGATCAATTCTATTGTTGAAATAGGAAGAAGAAACATTGTATTGTTAGTCCAACAAATTACTTTAAGGATAACTTTTTCTGATTCAACTAGTTCGTCTTTCTCTCCCTTACCTATCATTCACAAGATGGCATCTAGTGGTGGTTCTGGTGGCACTGGAGGTGCTTCTTCATCTCAACCTTCAGCCTCGTCAGTGATTGGTATCTTGTATAGTCATCAAGTCCCTGTCCAATCTACCACAAAACCCACCAAAGTCATTAAAAAGTATGGGATTTTTCAGTTTGAAGAAGATTCTACAACTACTCAGTGGCATGTTTCCTCCCCTCTTAACCTAACAACTCCTACTCTCCCAATTCCTAAATTTAAAGAGCATCTCCCTAGGTTTTCAGGGAATAACACGGTCACTACGAATGAACACTTGGTGGCATGTTCTAATGCCTGTCATAACATAGGAGCCAACGAAAATGATGACAATGACAATTTGCATGTGCTTATTTGTTAATTCCCTTGAAGGGAAGGCTACAACCGATTTATTTTACCTTCCTCCTAATATTATTTCTACTTGGGAGGAGTTAGTATATTGGTTCAAGTCTACCTATGGGAAGTCCAAAATCCCAGCTGAGTAGTTATGGGAGTATAATAACATCACTTATAAAGATGGTGAAACTATCAAGTCTTTCAACTTGCGTTTCACCAAATTATATAACCAAATCCCTGAACTCATTCGGCCTCAGAACCAAGCTGCTTTCATGCATTACTATAATGATTTAACTTCCCCCTACCATCATAGGATTGAGGAAAAGGCCATTGATAACCTTGGATCCGCTCTGCATACTTATTTAGAGTATGAAGAACAGCTCAAAAGAACAAGTCTTCCTAAGGGAGACTTAGTGAAACAGACGGATATGTCCACTCTCTTATAGCTTGTATAAGACATGAATAATCAAATGATAGCATATGAGTGGAAAGGAAATGTCCGCTCTCTTACCCATGGGGCCTCATCTTCTTGTTCACCACCCTTTAAGAATCTTAATGAAAATAAATTTCAACCTAAAGCTATCAGGCCTTGTAGTTGGTGTAACTTTTGCGAGGAACACCATGAGAAAAGTACAAGTGAAGTAAAGAAGAATGTCAGAGATAAAATATTTGGTAAAAGACTTGAAACTACTATTAATGTCCCAGGATTTGTAGAGACAGAGGATGTTATAATCATAAATATTAGGAATAAATCCTATGCTCAAAAAGGTAAATATGATCTTCCGCACACTTCTTCAAGCCCAAGCTCATTTTCACCAACTACTATTGTTTAGGTTTCTAAAGATCCGGACTTTCAAGGAACTACCTCTCCTCTTCCCTCTTCCAAATACAACATTCTCAATCAATTGGATAATATTAAAGCTGATGCTACCCTCCTAGACATGGTTGTCGTCCCCGAGCAAGAAAATCATCTTAAGAAATTTATGGAAGGAAAAGCTTCCACTGTAGCCAACCTCTCTGAAGAGGTAGATGAAGAGGATTCAACTGTAAATAAAGTAGGTGTACATAACTTTAGGCACCCTGTAAAAAAACCCCTGTTTTTTATTTCTGTAAATATTATGGACAAAAATTCCCATTGTTGTCTCATTTAAGGCGGTTCGGGCCCAAGTGTAATGTCGAAGATTATTATGGAAGAGTTAGGCCTGTCTTGTAAAAATAAAAACGCCAGAAGCATGCTCTCTTATAATAGTTTGAAAAAAATGACCATAGGTGAAATCAAGGACGTGACTTTGGTTTTGTGCGCACATCTTGAAATAAGGACAACCCTTAATATTCAGGTAATTGATATGCCAATGAGTAATTAATCGATCATTTTAGGAAGAGATTGGCAAGCTTTGACGGGTGGATGCCTCACTAGACGAGACACACTTATTCGTTCCTTAGAATGGTAAATACATCATAGTCCTAAGGGAGGGGATAATTTCACCTTACATAGAAAGCATCCCACAGCCTAATGTGAATTATATTGAGGAGGACCTAGGAGTGTATTCCATCTTCGCAGATGAGGAAAACACTTCCTTGGAACAAATCGACATATAGGATGGGATGTGGCATATGCACTTTGATGGTTCATGCTCCAATGAATGAAATAGAGTTGGTATTATATTGTACTCTCCTGTGGGTAAAATTCATAACTTTTCCTATAGCTTAGAGTTTGCTTGCACAAACAGTGTCGCAGAATTTGAAGCATTACTTCTAGGCATTGAAAATGCCTATAATCTAGGTTGTGGTCACCTTACAATTTTTGGGGATTCCGAAATTGTTGTAAACCTTGTACGTAAGATATATTATCCTAGCAACAAGTTAATGAAACATTACACCCAAAATGTTTGGGCACTTATCTCGAATTTACTATATTTCAACATCACTCATGTTAAAAGAGCATTGAATTCAATGGTTGACAGGTTAGTTGTTTTTGCATCCTCTCCTACTCGACAACTTTTTCCACAAAGAACTGATTGCACCTTTCAATATTTGTATCGTCTGCATATCCCTGACAAAATAGAGTCATGGAAGGTCTTCCCTAGTGATGAGAGCATATGTGCTTTCATCCAAAATGAAAATAATCCTAAGGAAATTATATCCATGGAAGATAAAAAAATTCCTAAGGGCTTGACTCCTCTATAAATTTAATCTTCATCAAGTGATGTAGGCAACAACAAAAAACATAAAGAAGAGGAGTCGAAAAGGAACGTGGGTGAAACCATTTACTTGAACATTGGAACACCCGAGTGTCCAAAGAATGTTAAAATAGGTGCCCAATGTTCTGATGAAGAAAAATTGAAGTTCACTAAGTTGCTTGGTGAATTCCAAGATGTTTTTTCTTGGTCTTATGAGGATCTTCGTGGTTTTGATCCTACTATTATACAACATTACATTCCTATCAAGGAAGGCATAGAACCGGTTAGGAAAAAATAGAGACCTATTAACCTTGCACTGGAAGCAACTATTCAGAAGGAGTTGGAAAAAATCTTGAAGGCTGGGATAATTTTCCCTGTTAAGTATTCTGAGTGGGTTTCTAATTTGGTTCCCGTTCAAAAAGAAACAATTCAGATTAGATTATGCGTTGATTTTCGTGCATTGAATAGGGCCAGTGTTAAAGGCCATTTTCCTCTCCCTAATATGGAAATGATTTTGCAGCAAGTTGCAGGGTCACAAATGATGTCCTTACTTGACGGTTTTTCTGGTTACAATCAAATCAAGGTGAAAATGACAGATAAATATAAAACCACTTTTATTACTCATTGGGGAACTTTCGCTTATGAACGTATTCCTTTTGGATTATCTAATGCAGGTGCCACTTTTCAAAGAGCTATGAAAATAGATTTTAACAATTTGATCGGAAAAATGATTCAGTTTTATCTTGATGACTTAACTGTGTATTCTAAAAACCGATCAGATCATTTCGGTCATCTTAGAAAGATTCTCATGCGATGTAGGAAATTTGGCATTTCTTTAAATCCTTCTAAGTCTATTTTCGGCGTTACCAAGGGAAATCTCCTTGGACACATTGTCTCTGATTCAGGAATAAGCATTGATCCTGAAAGGATTGCTGCTATCCTAAATATTCTTGTTCTTACTCCCAAGAAGGAGGTTCAAGTCTTTATGGGTGTTATTCACTTTGTTCATAGGTTTGTTCCTGATTTTGTTGTAATGGTCAAGCAAATTCATAATATTCTTAAGAAATATCGTTCCTTTTCTTGGACATATGATGTCGAAAATTCTTTCGTAAGGATCAAGAAGACAATCAATTCTACACTGGTTTTGGCGAAGCTGAATTTGGAGAAAGAATTTATGATATATACTAATGCCACAGAGGAAGTAGTTTTGCTATCCTCCTGTGATGTGATGACCAAGGTAATGAAAAACCAATGGCTTACATAACTCAAATCTTGTCATATGATGAGTTTAAATATTCTTTTATTGAAAAACATGCTTTCGTTCTTGTTAAAGTTGTTGAAAAATTTCGCCACTTTATCTTAGGTAAGCATACGCTGGTAAAAGTCCCTTTACCTGCTATCAAGTTTTTACTCTCACAGACTTATCTTTTAGGAAATCTTGCACGTTGGCTTTCCAAGATTCAGGAGCATGATCTAACCATCATGACTTCTAAAACTATCAAGGGACGTGACTTAGCCCTTCACTTAGCTCAACATGCTTAAATGAATGAAGAAATTGATGAACAAGATAGCTCTCTATCAACATTGTTTTACATTGACAATCAAATCCTTCTTGTGTCTGAACATTCTTGGTATAAAGATATGGTGTATTACTTGCAAAATCAAAGATTCCTAGATGACTTAGATACTCATCAAAGAATAATACCTCGCCTTGAATTTTCTAGATAGATCATTATAGAAGACTTCTTGTTTAGAAGATCTATCGATGGTATGTTACTTCGCTCTGTGAACAATGAGGAAGCACAAAAACGGTTGCAAGAGACTCATAGATCTTCAAATTATGTAATTCATGTAGGAGGTCACTTCTCTGCTAAAACCACTGCTTTTAAGATTATCAAGAAAGGGTACTATTGGCCTTCAATATTTCATGATTCTTATATTTTTTCAAGATCTTGTGACAAGTGCCAGAAGTTTGTAGGAAAAGAATGTCTTCCAGCCATGCCTTTACAACTTGTCCTCCCTGACTTTCCTTTTTCAAAATGGGGTTTGGACTTTATTGGTCCTAGTAATCCTCCATCTTCAGCAAAGCAAGTTTTTATCTTGACAACTACAAACCATTTTACGAAATGGACTGAAGTTGTCCTGCTTAAGCCTTCACAGGATGAGCAGGTGATTTATTTTCTTGAAACTAATATTTTTTCCAGATTTGGTCTTCCACTGGAAATTATTACTAACTGATGCAGGAGCATCGCAAGCAGCCAGCCAAAGCGAGCATGAAGGCGGCAGACAACTGGAAGATGACCAGCGCACGTTTTTGAAATGTTTTTGAAGCATTAATGTAATGGTTAAAGGGAAGAGTACTTGCATATTGTAAACAGATCATGAGCGATTCGCTCTCATCTATAGAATGTAGAGGCATTTATGCGTAGTTAATGAAAGTAGGTAGATTTTAATGATAGATTAGGAAGTTTTAGGAGCAGGAGGGAAAACCGAATATAGACACCCTCATCTTTGTATCATCATAACATTATGTATCATTAGCATAGAGAAAGAAGAAGGAAGTTGTAGCAGAAAGTTGTAGAGAAGAACCCATGTACAAAAGCTTTGAATTAATATATGAAGCTTTGAATCAGACTCATGGTGTTATGATGTTTTCTGTGTATACATGATGAATGGTATGATGATAGTTGTTTTATTCTCTCTATTATACATTTGATTTAATATTGTGTTGAATGTATGATTTCATATTAAATGTTTGAAGTCTGAGAGAAGAAAGAGAATGAGTTTCAATTGTTTCTCTTCTTGAGAGAGAAGTTCCTACAAGGAGTGCAGTGAAACGTCCGCAAGGAGTGCGTTGACAAAGGTTCATAGTTCATCTCTGAAAGCTTAGGAGGGATACCGTTGTTCTCATTCCAGCTGAAGTGCAAGAGAAGAACATGAGCCGTGCAAGGCGTGTGCAGGCTAGATGAGTCCTTAGAAGTTGTTAACTAAGGTGGAAGAGAGAAAGACTACTATTGAAGAAGGTGCACATAGTCGAGGGTTCAAATACACAGAAGCATTTGAAGGTCTGCCACAAGGAGTGTGAGCATAGGCCTTTTTTTTTGGCTTGAATTTACCAAAGAAATCTCATAAGGGGTAGCGCCTTTGAAGTGTTCAAAGGAAGGTAGGAAGCAGAATCTTCATGATGAAGGTTAAGTTCTGGAGAAAGGAAATTGGCTCGTTCCATAGAGATTCTTGAGGGAAGAATCGAACGGTCGAAATTCTCTGAGGAGAATCCCAAAAATAACGAGGACCGTAGGATCTAGGAGAGATGCAGGGAAGTTAAGCGACAGGACGAATTCATCCTTCGAGAGGCAGGATCCAATATGGATCATTGATCGTGACTGTTGGACCGTCGAGATCATTTCGGCATTTCGGGGGTTGTAATTCCGAAGTGTGGATGAAACCCTTGGGCGCTCAAACTCCTGAAGCGCGAACTGGATTATCATGTGTGAAGGCGAGGAGCAAAAATTTCGGCGTTTCGAAATTTCGGAGGTCTTGATGACAAAGAGTTGGGACATAGTAGAGCAGAAAACCTGAAGTCGTGAGCTATGACAGAACTCGATGTGGATTTTGGGATTTTGGTAATTCGGGATTCAGAATACCAGAAGTCCTGATGACAAGGAGCTAGGGGCCTTTGTATTGAAAAACCCTGAGTTTCGAAACCCGAAAAATCCTTGAAGTGGCATTTCGACATTTCAGGGACCGGGGTTTTGTCATTCATGTTGACAAGGATTCGGTGCACTTCACATCAGGAATCCTGAATTTGCGAAACGTGAAATATCTGTGAAGGCGCATTTCGACATTTTGGTGTTTCAGGGTTCGACAATTCAGGGATTGTGGTGACAAGTGTTTTGGATCGAGAGTTTCGAACTCCCGGTACCCGGAAGCCTGAAATAATGTGAGCCGTTGGATCTCAAGGAAGGCCATCAACCGTTGATTCCATAGAAGGCATCACTTCAGAATTTGGGGTTTTGAAGTGACAGGGGAGCAACAGTCGAAGACTGATTCAAGTTCCGAAAGCAGGAAAGGTGACAGGTGGCATAAATCCACGTCAGAGACCGAGAACCTCGACAACAGGGATCGCGAAATCGTGAAACCCGAAATCATTTATGTCTTGAATAAAAGGGGTTGATTAACCCTCGGCGTGGTTGTAGTGAAGATCTTGAGCGGATCTCGGCCTGTGGGCAGGGGGTCTGTGTCTATAGCAGAGAAAAGAGGAGCATTTCTTAGCCATGCCGCTGAGAAGAAGAGATAGGCTCGTGCTAATGCCTGATCCAACAGTGGAAAGGGAAATGCGCGAACTACGTGCCAAACTTGATGTCATGGAGACAACACAGAGGCACACAGTCGACGCTGGAGATATCAGTGAGGCTAAAAGTGAAAATGAAGCTGGACATGAAGGAGAAGAAGTGGCAGTCGAAGATGCTGCAGATGAATGCCTATTCAGGGCTGTTGCAAGGATAGTTGCCAGAGAAAAAATGGAGATTCCCATGTATGAGGGGAACCTGGATGTTGAAGAGCTTCTAGACTGGATTAGAGCTCTGGATAAATATTTTGACTATGAGGATGTCGAGGAAGACAAAAAGGTCAAACACGTTGTCACAAGACTTAAAGGGCATGCAACACTATGGTGGGATGAACTGCAGGTTGATAGACACTACAAAGGCAAGTAGAAAATCCAGAGCTGGGATAGAATGGTTGCGAAGATGAAAGCCAAATTCATGCCCAAGGATTATCAAATTACTATGTTTCAGAGAATGCAGAATTTGAGACAGAAGCTAATGTCAGTGAAAGAATACACTGAAGAGTTCTACAAGATAAACATCAGAGCAGGTCATCGAGAAAGCGATGAGGAAAAAGTTGCTAGGTACATGAATGGTCTGCGATATGACATTCAGGACGATATGAGCATGATGACCCTTCAGAATGTAGAAGATGCTTATCAAATGGCTCTGAAAGCTGAAGAGAAGCTGAGTTGAAAGCAAGGTCAAAGAGGCTGAGGCTGAAGTCAAGGAAGAGGCAAAACAATTGCCCAAGACTGAACTTAGAAACCTAAAGAAGAGGGGAAGAAACCTCAAACCCAGACTAAGAGAGGAGGAAGCTCACAAAGAGGACAATATGCTGATAGAAATACTTTTCCTTGTACCAGAGGAAGAGGAAGAGGCTGAGGAGGTGAAGTGAAATGTTTTGTTTGTGGGAAAAATGGACATAAATCTTATGAGTGTCCAGATAGGAAGAAAGAAGGTGGTGAGACTCACATTGCTGAAGCACAAGGACGGAATCTTGAGGCATAAGATGTTGAGGGTGGAAAATCTTTAATGATGAGGAAAGTTCTCTTAACGCCAGAAAAGGAGGTAGAGAACCCAGCCTAAAGGAACAGACTTTTTTCGGATTGCTTGCAAGACCAAAGATAGGGTATGCAAAGTCATCGTGGACAGTGGTAGCACAGATAATCTCGTTTCTACAGAGATGGTAGAAAAGATGGAGATGGAGACTATTGTACATCCAATCCCATACAGAGTTTCATGGCTACAAAAAGGACATCAGGTAAATGTCACTAAACGATGTTTAGTTGAATTTAAAATAGGAGGATATAACGATGAAATACTATGTGATGTCATTCCCATGGATGTTTGTCATCTATTGACGGGTAGACCATGGCAATATGACAGAAATGTCATTCATGATGGGAGAAAGAACACATACACCTTGGAGAAGAATGGGAGAACACACATGTTGTTGCCGATTAAGGATAAAGAAGTGAAACCATAGGTAAGAAACACTGTGCTTCTCATGAGTGGGAAGGAACTTCTTAAGGAGGTTAAAAAGAAGGAAGACACACAATTTATCGTGGTCAGGAAGCCTAAAATTGTTTTGACCAGTACAAGAGTGGATGGTTTGCCAAAAGACATCCAGAAGTTGCTGGAAGAATTCGTTGATATAGTAGTGGACGAACTACCTTGTTCGTTGCCACCGATCAGAAGTATAAGTCATCACATTGATATTATACCTGGATTTAGTTTACCAAACAAAGCAACATACAAGTTGGCGCCGCAGGAGAATGAAGAAGTCAAGAGACAGATCCAAGATTTAATGGACAAAGGATTGGTTAGAGAGAGCTTGAGTCCATGTGTTGTTCCAATAGTACTCAGCCCAAAGAAAGATGGAGGCTGGAGGATGTGTACAAACTCAAGGGAAATCAGTAGGATTACCATCAGATATAGATTTCCATTGCCAAGGATGGACGATTTGATGGATTGCTTGAGTAGAGATTTTTTTTTTTCAAAGATTGATTTGAAAAGCGGATATCATCAAATTCGTATGAGAGAAGGTGATGAATGGAAGACAACATTCAAGACGAATGAAGGGTTGTATGAATGGCTTGTCATGCCATTTGGTTTAACGAATGCGCCTAGTACTTTCATGAGATTGATGAATGAAGTCCTGAAGGAGTTCATAGGGAAATTTGTCATTGTATATCTTGATGATATATTAATTTTTCAGCAAGACATAAGCAAAGCACTTAAATCATTTAGCTGCAGTGATGAGGATATTACATCAAGAGAAGCTACTAATAAACATGAGGAAATCAACATTTATGAGGAAAGAACTCATTTATTTGGGTTTTGTTATCTCTGCAAATGAGCTGAAAATGGATCCGAAAAAGGTAGAAGCGAATAAGAATTGGCCATCACTGAAAAGTGTGTTTGAAGTTCGAAGCTTCCATGGTTTAGCTAGTTTTTATAGGAAATTCATCCAAAATTTCAGTGGGATTAGTGCACCGATGATGGACACGGTGAAGAAAAGACACAAGTCTTTTCACTGGACAGAAGAAGTAGAGAAGAGTTTCAATTTGTTGAAGAAGAAGATCACTGAACAACCGATTCTGGTTTTGCCAGACTTTAGCAAAACATTTCAGGTCATGTGTGATGAAAGTGGGT
Organism: Picea engelmannii; assembly: GCA_009831015.1. NCBI lineage: Eukaryota > Viridiplantae > Streptophyta > Pinopsida > Pinales > Pinaceae > Picea > Picea engelmannii. Next base: position 225,408 of record ML800976.1, on the reverse strand, counting down.
TTGCAATTGGAGCGGTCTTGAGCCAGGACGACAGGTCGGTCGCATACTTCAGCGAGAAATTGAATGAAGCGAAGATTAAATACTCAACATATGACAAAGAATTATATGTTGTCATACAAGAGTTGAAGAAATGGAGACATTATTTGGTTCCTAAGGAGTTTGTTTTGTACAACAATAATCACGCTTTGCAATTCGTGACTCAACAGGAAAAGTTGAACCAAAAGCATGCTAAATGGGTTGAAGACATGCAAAATTTTACTTTTGTAATTAAACATATTTATGGAACTGCTAACAATGTTGTTGAATCTTTGAGCAGGAAATGTTTGTTGATGCAGGAATTCAGAGTCAAAACTTTGGGTTTTGATAACCTCAAAGAAATGTACAAGGATGAACCATATTTTAAAGAAGCGTATGAGGCGTATGAGAATCCAATTCTCAGGGACAGAAGCCAGTGGACCGAATATATGATCCAAGATGGATTATTATTTAGGGGCAATCAGTTATGTATTCCAAAATGCTCCATGAGGGAGAACCTGCTAAAGGAAAAACACAGCGGAGGATTGGTCGGACATTTCGGTCATAACAAAACGTTCTCAAAGTTTAATGGCGCATATTTTTGGCTAGGGATGAGGACAGATGTTAAGAAATTTGTGGACAGATGTAGGATTTGTCAGCACACAAAAGGGAAAAGGCAGAACACAGGGTTATACCAACCATTACCCATACCAGAAAGACCGTGGGATGCAGTAAGCATGGATTTTATGTTGGGACTGCCAATGACACAAAGAGGATTTGATTCAATCTTTGTAATGGTAGATAGATTTTCAAACATGGCACATTTTATACCATGCCAGAAAACCAGTGATGCAACTCATATTGCGAATCTGTTTTTCAAAGAAGTCATCAGACTTCATGGCTTGCCAAGGAGTATTGTTTCGGATAGAGATACCAAGTACGTGGGACATTTCCGGAGGACTTTATGGAAGAAGCCAGGGACAAGTTTGTCTTTTAGCTCAGCTTATTATCCTCAGACAGATGGGCAGACGGAAGTTGTAAACAGAAGCTTGGGAGATTTATTGGGGAGCCTAGTGACTGAACACCATAATCAGTGGGATCACATTCTGCCACAGGTGGAATTTTCTTATAATTATTCGATCAATAGAAGCACAGGGAAAAGTCCATTCCAAGTTGTATATGGAATGAAACCAAGGGGAGTTTCTGAATTGAAAGATATGGAACAAATTGAATTCAGAAGTGCTAGTGCAGAGGACTTTGCAGAAGCAATGAAGGAGCTTCACAGTCGAGTTAAGGAACGATTTCAGTATTCGAGTCAAGAGTACAAGCGCAGAGCAAATCAACATAGGCAAGAAATTCAATTTGAAGTTGGTGATTTGATTCTTACACATCTGAGGAAGGAGAGGTTCCCAAGGGGGACATATAACAAACTGAAAATGAATAAGATTGGACCATGCAGAGTCGTGAAGAAATTTGGGGCAAACGCATACGAGATTGAATTACCCGATGGGATCGGAATTTCACCAATATTCAATGTTGCGGATTTGTACCCTTACAGAGCTAAAGAAATAGGAACAGAGGAAGAACATAAATAAATTTAGTGGACCAAACAAATGCATGTAGTTGAAAAGCCACAGATGGAAAGAATAATTGACAAGAGGGTTAGCAAAAAGACCAGGTGGAAGGAGTATTTTGAATACTTGGTCAAATAGAAGGGACATCCAGTTGAAGATTCCAGTTGGGAAGATGAAGCAGAAATTCAGAAGCATGGATAGACCGTGCAAGAGCTCATGAACAGGAGCTCATGAAAATTTTCAAGCGAGGGAGTAATGATGTAGGAGCATTGCAAGCAACCAACCAAAGTGAGCATGAAGGCGGAAGACAACTGGAAGACCACCATCGCACGTTTTTGAAATGTTTTTGAAGAAATAATGTAATGGTTAAAGGGAAGCATAATTGCATATTGTAAACATATCATGAGCGATTTTCTCTCATCTGTAGAATGTAGAGGCATTTATGCATAGTTAATGAAAGTAGGTAGATTTGAATGATAGATTAGGTAGTTTTAGGAGTAGGAGGGAAAATCGAATATAGACACCCTCATATTTGTATCATCAGAACATTATGTATCATTAGCATAGAGCAAGAAGAAGGAAGTTGTAGCAAAAAGTTGTAGAGAAGAACCCATGTACAGAAGCTTTGAATTAATATATGAAGCTTTGAATCTGATTCATGGTGTTATGATGTTTTCTGTGTATACATGCTGAATGGTATGTTGATAGTTGCTTTATTCTCTTTGTTATACATTTGATTTAATACTGTGTTGAATGTATTATTTCATATTAAATGTTTGAAGTTTGAGAGAAGAAAGAGGACGAGTTTCAATTGTTTCTCTTCCTAAGAGAGAATTTCCTGCAATGAGTGTAGTGAAACGTCCGCAAGGAGTGCATTGACAAAGGTTCAGAGTTCATCTCTGAAAGCTCAGGAGGGATACTGTTGTTCTCATTCCAACTGAAGTGCAAGAGAAGCATAGGAGCCGTGCAAGGCGTGCACAGGCTATCTGAGTCCTTAGAAGTTGTTAACTAGGGTGGAAGAGAGAAAGACTGTTGTTGCAGAAGGTGCACATGGTCGAGGGTTCAAATACGTAGAAGTATTTGAAGGTCTATCGCAAGGAGTGCGAGCAGAGGCCTTTTCTTCGAGGCTTGAATTTACCAAAGAAAGCTCAGAAGGGGTAGCGCCTTTGAAGTGTTCAAAGGAAGGTAGGAAGCGAAATCTTCGTGCTGAAGGTTAAGTTCTGGAGAAAGGACATTGGCTCGTTCCATAGAGATTCTTGAGGGAAGAATTGAACGGTCAAAATTCTCTGAGGAGAATCCCCGAAATAGTGAGGACTGTAGGATCCAGGAGAGTTGCGGGGAAGTTAAGCAACAGGACGAATTCATCCTTCGAGAGGCAGGATCCAATATGGACCGTTGATCACGATTGTTGGACCGTCGAGATCATTTCGTCATTTCGGGGGTTGTAATTCCGAAGTGTGGACGAAACCCTTGGGCGCTCAAACTCCCGAAGCGTGAACTGGATTATCGTGTGTGAAGGTGAGGAGCAGAAATTTCGGTGTTTCAGAATTTTGGAGTTCGACATTGCAGGGGTCCTGATGACAAAGAGTTGGGGCATAGTAGAGTAGAAAACCCGAAGTCGTGAGCTGCGATAGAACTCGATGTGGATTTATGGATTTCAGTAATTTAGGATTCGGAATACTGGAAGTCCTAATCATAAGGAGCTAGGGGCCTTTGTATTGAAAAACCCGGAGTTGCGAAACCCAGAAAATCCCTGAAGTGTCATTTTAGCATTTCGGGGACTGGGGTTTTGACATTCACATTGACAAGGATTCGGGGCACTTCACATCAGAAATCCTGAATTTGCGAAATGCGAAATATCTTTGAAGGCACGTTTCAACATTTTGGTGTTTCGGGGTTTAGGAATTCAGGGATTGTGGTGACAAGTGTTTTGGATCGAGAGTTTCGAACTCCCGGTACCCGGAAGCCCGAAATAACGTGAGCCATTGGATCTCAAGGAAGGCCATCAGCCGTTGATTCCATAGAAGGCATCGCTTTAGAATTCGGGGTTTCAAAGTGACATGGGAACAACAGTCGAAGACTAATTCAAGTTCTGAAAGCGGGAAAGGTGACAGGTGGCAGGAATCCACGCCAGAGACTGAGAACCTCGACAACAGGGATCGCAAAATTGCAAAACTCGAAATCCTTTGTGGCTTGAATAAAAGGGGTTGATTAACCCTCGACGTGGTTGTAGTTAAGATCCTGAGTGGATCTTGGCCTGAGGGTAGGGGGTCTGTGTCACTAACAATGGTCCCACCTTTATCTCTGATAAGCTGACCCAATTTTTAGCTAAATTGGGGGTTAAACATTTTACCTCATCAGCTTATTATCCCCAAGGTAATGGGTAGGCCAAGTCTACCAACAAGAATATGGTAAGAATTATCAAGTGGCTCATTGAAGATAAGCCTCGTCAATGGCACACTCTCCTCACTTACGCCCTTTGGGAAGATCACACTACCACCAAGGTGAGCACTAGTTGCACTCCTTTCCAGCTTGTTTATGGTCAAGAAGCCATTATGCCTACCGAGCTGGAACTTTCCTCCCTAAGGTTAATGCTACAGGTCAAAGAATTAAATTCTTCTGATGTTTCTCAAAGAATGAATGCACTTTTGGATTTAGAGGAGCAAAAGACATTTTCCTTGGATAATATAAAGAGAAGACATAAGACTATTAAAAAATATTCAACAAAAGTGTCAAGGCTGTCAAATTTAAGGTTAATGGGAATGTACTGCTATGGGATTCAACTCATGATGATAGAGGAAGGCATTCAAAGTTTCAAAAATTGTGGTTGGGTCCTTTTAAGATCGCTTTTGTCCTGGGCGCAAATTCTTACATCCTAAAGGACTTACAAGAGTGATTGTTTTCCTACAACACTAACGATTCCCACTTAAAACACTATGTGGAACCAACTTAAAATTTTTAATGTTGTATGAAATGTTTTTTGTATTATAGTTTGTTTTAATCGCTTCGATTTTACATTTATGTTATTTCATTTCTGCTTATTTCAATTATGTTGTTTCATTTCTGCAATGTCATTTTCTTGCTATTTTGTTTTTATTTGACTTCATTTCTTGTCAAAATAAAAGGTTGGATCAGTTTTTCCACAACAACGCTATTTTGCAAAGTATTGTTAATAAATAACAATCAGGTTACACAATTGTCATGATGTTCCCCTTGAAAGCATCATTGAAATTGTTATCTGCTTCAACTGTTGTTTTTTAAGATAGTTGGTTTTATCCCTCTTCTGCTTTCCTTTTCTTCCATCCATTTCAAGATTCAAAAGAGCATATCAGAAAAATTTTCTCCTTGAATTCAAGAACGCTTTACTATGATTAATCGAATGATTATGTTTACAAGGATAAAACCCCTCATACTTAACACTTTCCATGAGTTATTCCCAAATTCCCAGTCATTTTTCCCTTAAATCCGCTCACTTCCGCCTGTTACATAATCATTTTGATGTATATCTTCTTGATTTGATGTTACTGGTCTGCAAAACTAGACATTCTGAGTTCTTAATCTGTTGGAAACAAATTTCCCCGTGGATTCACGAGTTTGTTGACGATTAAAATCACAACACTGAATTCCACTAGGAAAGGATTGCTAAAACACTATTATTTAATTATGATAATAATATAATACTAGTAGGTGGGACCCCCTTGTATACTAGAGACACAAGGATCGACATATTACATTTATATGTTGCTGATGTTATGATGTTTCCTACACAGTGCTATATAGTTGATGATGTTGTCTTGGTTTCATTTGATGTGATAAATGGGTGGTTGATGCACTATTGTTTAATGTTTATGGTATTTACTTGTGATATAGAACAATTCCATTGGTATGAGGATCATGTTGGTTACAGGTGCTTTGTTATGTATGTTATAACCTTGATTACTTAACCATATATGATTATGAAAAAGATAATAAATGGGAGCTTGATCAAAACAAAGGAAAAAAAACTATGGAAAGGTTCTAAAACTATGGAAAAGTTCTAAAACTATGGAAATAAACCTTTGTGAAATGGTTGACCTAGCTATTATGCGATGTGTTTTGGGTTAAGGATTATGCAATTTTTATTAAAGAGTTGAATGGAGGCACATATAGTAATGTTGATATGTGATTATCGTATGGAGTTATGGCAAGATGCTAATGTATAGATATGATATATCTCAGGTGGTGCACTATGGAATTGATATGGTATCAGATCTTTATGGTGGATATTGCATTGAATTATGCATTGGTTATGGTTTTATTTTAATGGTGGATGATATGTTAGTGGATTGGCTCGTACATGGAATTGAATAAGGCTAGGTAAGGAAGCAACGTGCATTTACTGCACGTCACTCCAAACCTCCCTTGACCCGTCACCCTAGCATAGTTGCATTGTTGCTCTGTTGGTTGTGGAAGCTCCATGTTTTCAGGATTGGAAGGGGAAAACTCGACCAGTTTGTCATTGAAGTGATTTCCTCACAGGTATGGTTCTTAGCTTTCCATCCATGATGGAATATTTGTATTATGAATCAAATGGTGGCTCAGGAATGCATGGGTTCTGTGTTTTCTTGAGTTTTCAACTGAGTGAAAATATCCTGTTATGGGTTCTCTGTGATTACTACGAAATGTTGGTATGAGTAAGTGAAGTATGGGTGTTATTGATGGTAGAGTCTGCACATTGGTTATTGACTTAGATATCTTGGTTTTTAATGATGATTCTCTGTATAAAATGGTAACAGTGGTGCCGTAGGTTCTAAGTTTTATTGTTGAAGGGTTTTAACCACCAGTTTGTATTTCAGTGGTTGTCAACTCGTTTTCCCTCTTGGTCATTGCCGTAATATTTATCTAGTTGCAGAGAAACTGTCGACAGTTGGTGTGTTTATTTTGTCTAAACCTTGAGCTATTGTTAATGGTCTGTTCCTTACTGTCATTTCATTGGAATCTTTCCACATGTTCAATCTTGGTTGGCCCCGAATGTTAAATACAGGTCTGTGTATGTATTGAATGGATACAAGTTGTGAATAGTTTTCACACCCACTCCTCTCACCCTTGCTATAATTCGATTGTTATGTTGAGTGGCCTCACTGTTGATTGTTTTCAATAGTTGTCGGCTCCCTGGGTGTTGGAAAGAGGCATTATCTCTGTGTGTTTTTGAGTACCCATCATTGTTTAAGTTAAACCTTGTCTCCTCTCTGTAAAAAAGTGTTAGTGACATCTGTGTGTGTCTGGATTGGTTATCTCGAATTGATTTATTCTCCACTCGAGTATTCACTTATGGTTATGTCAAGGGCTTGGAGTTATAAGTTGAAGGAATGTGTTTGTTATAAAAGAGCATGGCTCTCTTCTTTTTCTTCTTCAAGATTATATTATGGCATGTCGTTGTTAATCGATGGTAAATGGATATGAGGATATGAAGGACCATGAGCTCTCCGTGTTTTTTAAATACAAGCATGATTTCATTGCCTCTATGCATTTAATTTTTAAAGAGCCCGACTTGGACTCTGAATTGCTTCTACCTTACTCGGGCACCTTCTGGGGTTTGTCAAGTTTTGGGTTATCAGTTTAATGATTTTGGAATTTTAAAGACACAGGCTCCCTCGTTTCAAAACCCATCCTCTTGGTCGAATCTCTGTGTGTTATTTCTGTAATGAATTCATTTGAACAAAGAAGAAAGAAAATATATGGTTCCTACTGCCTTGTTGACGATTAAAATCACAACGATGAATCCCCCCCGCAAAGGATTGCTAAAAGTGTTATTATTTAATTATGATAATAATATAATACTCGTAGGTGGGACCCCCTTGTAGACTAGAGGCGCAAGGATATACATATGGCACATATTTTGTTGTTGTTATGATGTTGCCTACACAGTCATACATTTTTTATGATGTATTCTTGGTTTCATTTGGCATAATAATGAGTGGTTAATGCATGTTGTTGGTAATCATTTGCAACACAGAACAATTTCCATGGTTACGAAGATCGGGCTGTCTACAGGTGCTATATTATAATCTTGCTACTAATTCATATGTTGATTTCTTAGCCACTTATATGCAAGGGATAATTAAATGGTAGCATGTTCAAAACACAGAAAATTATGGAAAGGTTCTATAGTTCAAACAAAAGGAAAGAAACAATGTATTAGTCCTTGAGCTATAATAAAAGACTACATGCAAATTTTGAATGAAAGAGTTAATGGGTACAAGTGTTAGTCCTAACTATTATACTATGTTTTGATTAATGGACTATGCAAATTTCATTAAAGTCGAAGGGAGGCGCATATAGCAATGTGGATATGGTTTGATTTATTACGTGGAATTATGGCAAAGGTTAACGTATGAAATATCCTGAGTGGTGCACTATGCAATAGATATGGTCTCAGATCTTACGATGGATTGGCATTGATTATACGTTGGTTATATGGTTTGATTATTGGTTTTTTTTATGCTTATTGGGTTGTCTCGTACTTGGAATTGAATGGGGACAAGTATGGAAGTGACGTGCATTTACTGCATGTCACTCCAAACCTTCCCTATTGCTCGTCACCCTAACAGTGTTGCATTGTTGCATTATCTCTCTATTGGTTGTGAAGCTCCGCGTTTTCAGGTTTTTTTTGGAAGGGAAATCTCGACCAGCTCATGATTTTAGAGTTTTTCTCACATGTATGGTTCTTTTCTCTCCATCCATGATGGATTCTCTTTTCTATGAACCAAATGGTGGCTCAGTGATGCTCAGATTCTGTGTGTTCTTGAGATTTTCGACTGTGTGTACATATGGTGTTATGGCTCTCTCTAATGACTGTAAAATGTTGGTAGTGGTAAGCAGAGAAATGGGTATTTTTTAATACAAAGGTTGTGCATTGGTTATTTATGGGTCATCTTGGTTTTTATTGATTGTTCTCTGTGGAATAATGAAGATCATGGTGCCATGAATATATGTGTTTTATGGTTGAAGGGTTTCACCACTAATTGTATTTCAGTGGTTGTCAACTCTTGGTCATTATCTTTGTATTTATCCAGTTACAAAGTGACTGTAGACTGTTGGTGTGCTTCTTTTATCTAACCTCGAACCATTTTTAATAGCTCGTTCCTGACTGTCTTTTCGCTAAAAGCTTGCCAAAAGTCCAGTCTTGGTCACTCGAATATCAATGCAGGCCTGTGTATTTAATGGATATCATATGCAAAGGGTTTCCACACACCACCCCTATCATTCCTGTTGTAATGATGACTGTATGTGGCCTCACTATCAATTTTTTTCGAAAGTGTAGCTTTTTGGGTGTTGGAAAGAGACATTATATCTATGTGTTTTTTTTTAATACTCGCCACTGTTAAGTTAACCCTCATCTCTTCTCTTCAAGTATTAGAGGCACCTATGTGTGCTGAGTTATTTTAATTTGACTGTCTCTGTTATCCTCGGGCGTTAACTTAATTTTTCGTCATGGGATTGGAGTAATAAGCAAGGACTCTATGGCTCATTGTTGTGTCATTTTCAAAAATGTATTTTGTCATGTGGTTGTTAATCAATGGTAAAGTGGATATAAGTCTTGGAAGACTATCAACTCTTTGTGTTTTTGTTTAAAAAGATAAACATTCTTTCTTTTCCTCTCTGCATTTGATTTAAGAGCCCGACTCAGACTCTAATTGTCTCTTCTCTCCTTGGGCACATTCTAGGTTTTTTCAAGTATTGGGTTATCAGTTTTAATGATTGTGGAATTTTAAAGAGACATGCTCTCTCATTTATAAACCCATCCTTTTCGGTTGAATCTTTGTGAGGTCCTTCTGTGATGAAATTGTTTGAACAAATAAAAAGGAAATGAACGGTTTCTTATAGTCAAGAGCTATATTTATTTTCGTTTATGGTCTCGATCACTGTGTTTAATCCAACATGATTTTGATTTCTTAAAGAGACATCTGTGTGAGCTTTACCAAGCCCGATCAAGGTTTTGTCAAGGTAAAACGTAATGCATGTATGCTAACCGATTTATGTTCCCCTTATATACGATATGTTTATATTGGACTCATCACGCAGACTATCAATTGTTTAAAAAAAAATTTTATATGTGTTGATACACAGAGAGATCAAGCTCAGGGTTTATGTTTGGGTTGACTGTTATTACCCGTTCCAGATTCTGTTGATTAATATGATTGAATTATTGTGTATGATCGGGCATGATTTTATGTCTGTCCACATTTTTGAAAAGACACATGTGTACATTTAAATTGGGCTCGATTGTTGATTGGCGAACAATAATTGTTGATTGCTTATCGTGGTGCATTATTGATTATCAGGGATAGATGTTGAGCATATTGTTGTGCATGTTTTGATTATTTTAAAAAAAAAAAAAAGGGATCAACATTATAATAAACAGTGTTGTTGAATGGAAAAAAGTTTTTATAAGTTATAAATGCACAGACTATTATAAATTAAGGATTTCTGGGAAAATTTAATTGCTATTGAGACAACAAGCAGTTTGCATACAATTGAGGAACAATGAATGTTGGTCTTGGAAGTGGGTGCTTTTTGGATTAATTTTGAACATAGTTATGATTGCTGATTTATTTTATGAACAATATCCATGTAATTCCCTGTCATTTTCTCACTTTTTCGTTCAATACAAATCCCCTCACGATCCCAGATTCATTTTGCACGCCCTATTCTTTAAAACTAAATTAAAGCTTTGTATTACAGTGATTCATAAATAACATAGAGATGGATCACAATTTATATGTTTTGGTTATTGTTGCATAGTCGATTGTTTAATGAATTGTTGAGCAGTAGTCGTGTTCTTACTCCCTTTCGTTTTTCTCACTTTTCTCTCAATACAATCCCCTCAGATATCCTAGAACCCTAATTCACCCCCTGCTCATTGACAATTATTAAATGAATTTTATGGATTGGATTGCATGGGTTTGATGTGAATGTTGAGCCAAAATTTGTTTCATAATAATAGATTGTCATGTATGGTTTGTTTAATAAGCTAGTTGCTAATAATCATTGCATACAAGATGAGCTTCTTCAACATAGGAAGTCATGGCTGAAATAATAGGGGCAAAGGGAATTGGAACAGAGGGCCTAGAAGGCCAAGATTCTTAATACATTTTGATGCAGATCCTCAAGAGTTAAACCATTTCTTCCAAGATGGATTTTTCAATTGGATTGGACAAGGGGTAGTCCAACCTAGACCAGAGAGGCCTCCCTTCCAACCCTAGCATGTCCCTGGTATCTTGGTGCCCCCTCATGTTTCGTTGCAACTTGAAGTCCCCGAGAATGACGGATGGCAGGAGATTGTTCACCCAACAGTCTCCCAACATCGTGATTGGCCAAATTTGTCTCTACCTGCTCCTTCTCCACCCGCTAACCCAAATGTCTAGATTTACCCTGTACACTCACCTGTATAGTCCTCCCACGCAAGAAAAAGACTCAAAACCAAAGCCCACCATATGCATGATAAAGGAAAAGTTGATGCTACCCCCTCCTCTCCATCAAGTGGTTCATCCAAATCTGTTTCATCCCGCATGCACTTGAGAGATGATTGTTCTCATGTCATCAGTGAGATCAAGCCTCAAGGCTCTACACAACCTAAGGCTAATTCGGAGAAGTCAAAAGGGGATAGCAACAACAAAGGAAAAATTGCCTCTCAAAGTGGAAAATATGGTTTTTTATTTTACTTTATTATTGTTTTATTGAGGACAGTGGACTGTTGAAGGTTTTGGAAAACATACTATTTTTGGATATTTTGGATATTATATGTTTGGATATGATTTGAAATATCATTGATATTTAATTTTCAAATTATGGAAATGATTATGGGAGCCACAAGGAGGGATGTGTCTGATTTATTGTCTAGTTATGTTTATTTTTGTTAAAGAAATTAAAGGGAGTTACAAGGGGTCCGACCTACTAGTTGTTATTTTTTAAAAGACCCTTATTATTATTATTAATTCTTCCCCTAAACTAAAAGATAGTTGAGTTTTTGTTAACTTAACTAAATAAAGTAGTTGAACTACTTCAACTAATTTTGAATGTATAAAAGCCAAATGAGAAGGAAGAAAAAGAGGAGAATAGAAGGATAAATCATACTAAGGTTTTCTCTTGAGTTTTATTGAGATAGTTCAATTTTCATTCATTCTTCAATTCATTAAAATCCTAATTGTCTTTTATGACAGTAGGGTCCTATTGTAGACAACAAGATTCAAAGTTGAATTACATCATTTAGACACTTGTTTTCAGAGGTGTTGATCTATCTTTGATAGTCTGTGTAGACTTTTATGTTTATGAATTATATTCCATGACTGATAAAGGATATTGTGCAGAGTTGAGTGGGCAACAATCTGTGGAAAGTTGATCCAGATTTTAAAGTTCAGTTTTTACGTCCTGTCAGAGTCCTTTTGTATAGTTTTCATCGGGGATATCTAAGTTTGATTTTGGTCCAAACTCCCTCAGGGATTTTTGTAAAGAGAACGACTCTTTTGATTTCCTGGAATGAAATAAGCGATTGTTATTTTGTCTCATCTGTGTTGATATGTGACTTGATATTTTTTCTTTTGTCTCCACATTTAAGTTTTTCATCTGTATTATTCATAAAATGGTATAAAAATGTTATATTTTTGCAACAAGCTTTTATTCAAAAAATCATCCTAACCCCTTGTAATTAATACTTGTGGATTGGGAAACACTTTTTGAGGCTATAAACATAGGGTAACATTCCCGACTATTTTGTATTAGCCAAGAAAGATCCTAAAATGCTTGAGTAAGATAATTTCATATATTTTCCTCAACACGTCTGAGAGCTTCCCTTATATTCGATTATGGTCTCTTTTACTGTGTTTAATCCTAGCATGACCGTGATTGCATTTAAAGACAAGAATGTGCTTGTGTGAATGATTGTTTCACCAATTCCGATCATGGTTCTGTCAAGGTTTAACAGAGATTCTCGTGTGTCAATTTAGTTTTGTTCTCTTCATATATTTTATGGGAATCATCGTGCAGGCTATCATTTGTTTTAAAAATAAGTCTATACATATTAATTCACATAGAGATCAAGCTCATGATTATATTTTTGGGGTTGTCTGGTGTTGTTGATTCAGGATTGTGTCAATTATATGATAGAGACATGTGTATATGATTGGTTCCTCGTGCATGCTCTTAAGTCTGTCCATGATTTAAAATGAACCTGTGTATATCTTAATCAGGCCTAATTTTTTTAAAGGACGATGACTATTGATTGTTTATCTTGGGTGTATTATTGTTAAGTTGCCAAGGATGAATTTTGGATATAGATAATGGAACCACTGTGCATAGTATGATTGTTTTAAAAAGGGAAAGAGATCATCATTAACACATACAGTACTGTGGAATTGGAAATATTGCATAGTCACTATATTAATGCACAGACTGTTATAAATTAAGGATTTCTGGGAGATTAAATTGTTTATTGAGACAACAATCCATTTATATGAAATTGAGGAATAATGAATGTTTTAGTCTTGGAAGTGGACGCTTTTTGGATTAAATTTGAAACAGAGTAATGATAGTTGATTGACTTAATTTATTTTATGAAGAATATCCATCTAATTCCCTCTCATTTTCTCACTTTTTCGCTCATTATAAATCCCCTCACAATCCCAAATTCGTTTTACATGCCCTGTTCACTAAAATTAAATTAAAACTTTGTATGAAAACGATAAAAAATAACACAAAGATAGATGGAAGCTGATATGTTTTGGTATTGTTGCACAATTAGTTGTTTAATGAATTGTCGAGCAGTAATCATGTTCTTACTCCCGGTCATGATATCACTTTTTCGCTCAATATAATCCTCTCAGATATCCCTAAACCCTATTTCACCCCCTGCTCATTTGACAATTATTAAATAAATTTTATGGATTGGATTTCATGGGTCTGATGTGATTGTTGGGCCAAACTTTGTTTCATATTAAGAGAATGTCATGTATGGTCTGTTTAAGATCTAGTTGCTAATAATTGTTGCATACAGGATGAGATTTTTTAGTAGAGGAAGTCATGGACGAAATAATAGGGGAAGAGGAAACTAGAGAAGAGGGCCTAGAAGGCCCAAATTCTCAATATATTTCGATGTCGATCCTCAAGAATTAAACCAACTCTTTCAAGATGGATTTTTCAATTGGATTGGATAAGTAATAGTCCAGCCTAACCTAGAGAGGCCTCCCTTCCAGCCCCAACATGTTCCTGGTGTTAGAATCTTATGGATGTTCTCATTTAATCATAGACAATATCACTATTGTCACCCAACCTTAACCTTGATAGAGAATCATTCCGAAAGAAAACCCTAGGCTAGATAGCCAAACAAAGGGTGACACACCTTTCTCTAAGGATAGCGCACCAAGCAAGAGCTTATCAGAGAGTCCAAACCATAACCAAGAGATATTCCAAGCCGAAACTGAAATCTTCTAGCTGCAGCAGATGCAGTGGCAGATCTCCTCCAAACTTGCGCACAAACTGGCCAACTATAGTACGCACAAGTGCTACTTCTACAATTTTGAGAATGCCTGGTAGAATGAAGACTGGCCTCCTGTATTTATACTAAATCTGGCAAATTGCCTGGGTCAACTTCTCATTCTGGGTGCCTATTTACTTAGTATATAATATTTCCTTTAGCTGAATTCTTCTCTTGGAGGCTAATAACCTAATACAAGTTATCCTCTTAAGTCGACTTGTCTTCTAGGGTTATTAGCCAACTAATTAGGGTTTCTTCTTGCTTCTTGGAATATTCTATTCTCATCAGGTTTACATGTGGAGGTAAATACCTCCCGCAGCTACCATAATATCAACACTCCCTCCTAGATAGGGAGGTATTAAAGGTAATGGTCTTGAGCACAAACATACCATTCACCCGGTAGCATCAACATAGTCATATAGACTATCTCATGACTAGATCATGAACACCATCACCACTATCAGTGTCATCATCTACATCATCTCTTGAAACCATACTCCATCTAAGTAATCAGACATGATGTTGGATAAGTCACTCACTCCACAGAGTGACACAAGAACCATTCTTCTAATTTGGACATATGTCCTAGAAGAATAAATGTCCTGGGCCATTTTTCGTCTGGGAAATCTCTATCTATTGATCATCCATCTAGCTGATTAAACATTTTCCAACACTACTGATAGTCTTCAAGGAAATCGGAACAATGTCATTCAATAGAACACAAATGTGTCTATCCATAGTAGTACACAACTACTATCTAGTGGTACACTACCACACAAAGTAGCACACAGATACTTGATCACTGAAATATAGTCACAATCAGTGGAACATATCCACCACAGTAGTATACACCTACTGTCTGGAGACATACAGTCTCCATAACAATCATATCATTTGATATCAACCTACACATAAAACATTGTTATGATATAAACTAAGTCATCTGGGCCAATCTTCCACTCACATTTGTGAGATCTGGAAGAGCATCTGCCCTTAGAAGGTAAAACATCAATGATGAGCTATCTGGACTATTATTCTCAAGCAAGGAAGAATAAATATCCCAATTTTTTAGCTTGGACCATTCCCTATCCGGGCCATTCCTCCGGCACTAAACAAAGTGCAACCTGAAGAGAATGATTCTTCCCTAGGGAATGCTTGTCCCTGATTGTTGAACCTGGACCATTCCCCTATCTGGGCCATTCCTCCGACACTAAACAAAGTGCAGCCTAGAGAGAATGAATCTTACATAGGGAATGGCTATCTAGACCATTTCCAAAGGAAATGATTTTCCTACACCAACCTCCAAAATGGACCATTCTTCGAAACTGCTCACAAATGTGAGCTTCGAAAGAATGACTTTCCAGCGAGGTGGACCAGTCTTCTTGACCACTATAAGAGTGACCGTTAAGAAGAAAGATTTTCCTAGACCATTCCCTATGTTAACCACAAGGGGAATCACTTTCCATGGTACATCATCAATCCATTGAACCATTTTCATTATGAAAATGACCATTCGATATGGACCATTTTCCGAACTGGAAAATGCATGTCCGTCAGAAATCTCAAACCACTTTCTGAATTGGAAAGGAACTGCTCATCCTGGACCATTTTTTGAACTTGAAAAATGACTATCCATAAATCAATAACACATCAGTGCTCCCTCCCAACCTGGGAGTCATCTCTTCCTTTTTCAATAAGGAAGTCGTCTCCACGAGCTCCAGCTTGAGTACACAAAAATTTTCATATTGGGCAGAGGCTTCACCAAAATGTCTGCTTATCTGCTCATCTATGGAGATATATATTGGAGAACCACTTTCTCTTTTCTAGACTTCATCACGGAGAGTGTAATGCTTGATCTCAATGTACTTTTGTCTTTTTGGAACACTGGTTTTCTCTGAAGGCTTCATATAGATCTGATCAATGTAGTATATCTTTGTTGGATTCATCTTTTGTTTTGTGCTAGCTCATAACATCATAGCAGGGCTCAAACTGGAACATATCTATGAGAGTTTGTCATGGATTAGCAATCCATCATCCTGGGTTTCTAAGTAACCAGTCTGATATAATATCTCCGTTATAGAAATATTTTCACCATGCATCTACTATGTATTGAGGCTCTGCACCAAGTTGTTTGAATCCATACAAGATCTTCTTCCATCTGCATACAAGGGTATTTTTCTGGTATACCTCAAAGCCTTTGAGGTTTCTCTACATGTAAACTCCAACCTATGGATATTGCAGACAATATACTGGCTCATGTAGAGGTATGTCTGGTTTACAAGAAATCATCATAGTCTTCTCCCTCCATCTGGGAGAACCTCTAGTTATGGATCTTGCAATGCTTTCATTCATAAGTCTTCCATACAATGTTCTTCATCACAACTTTTAGTTCCTCTGCTTAATTGCTTTTATTGAGTTCATATCAACTGGTAGTCTTGTGATTCTCGATATACTAACTAGTTGTTCTATATTTTCTTTCTCTCTTGGAATCTTCATTTTCTTTCTCATGTTTCTCTTTAGCTCTTGATTTCATGGATTTTTCTATAGATTCCATGCTATGAATATTCCAACTTCTTTCTTTCATCATAGGATCATGGATGTGGATGGACAACTGGGGATGACTTTAAGGCTTCTTTTTTAATATGACTTCTTTTAAAGTCACACTAAACACGTGCTTCTTTTCATGGTTGCTACCATGGATAGATACATCATCATCTTCAATGGATCATATAATTTAGGATTATCTCCCTCCTAATCCTTTCTTCATGCATGAATGCATGTTCTGTTGGATTACTGATTCACCCCCCCTCTCAGTAATCTAACAATTGGTATTAGAGCAGGTTCCTTCAGAAATCAGTTTAACCACTGAAAGGTAGATCATGGAGAGTACCAACTCATATAAAAATGGAATACCACAGTTTGATGGACATAAGTATTCTTTTTGGAGCATAAGGATGAGGACATATATAAGGCACATGGATTTCAAGTTTGGAAATCAATTGTAGATGGATACATAGCACCAACAGTTCCACCAACAAATGACAAAGAAGTAAAACTCGGTGAGAATAATTCCAAAGCCACAAATGCACTTTTGAATGGTCTTAGTGATACGGTATTCACCAAAGTTGCACACTATAAATCTGCTAAAGATATTTGGGACAAGCTTCAAAATATTTATGAAGAAGATACAAAAGTCAAAGCAGCAAAGCTTCAGACTTACAGAGGTCAGTTCGAACAACTAAAAATGAAGGAAGATGAAGATATCACAACCTAATTCTTATGAGTCGATGAAATAGTGAATGCAATCATAGGATTGGGATAAGAAATTGAAGAATCTGTAATTGTTCAAAAGATACTAAGATCTCTTCCTATGAGATTCAACCCTAAGATATTAGCACTAGAAGAAATATTGTATATGGACTCAATAAGTATGGACGAACTGCATGGAATCTTCACAGCATATGAAATGAGAACTGAGCAGGAAAATCCAGATGTAAAAGAAGCAGCCTTCAAGGCATCCAAAAGATCAAAGAAAAAGAAAAAGGAACAAGAAGAATATAGCAACAGCAGTGACGCCTCGGAAGATGATGAAGAAGTGGCCAACTTCATCAAAAGACTGAACAAGGGAACCAACCGTAGGTATAGAGGTAAGATCCCTTTAATTTGCTTTAATTGTGATGGTATTGGTCATTTTGCTAACAAATGTCCTCATAAGAAAAAGAGATGAAGGTTACTCAAAAGGAAAACACACATATAAAGGAAAAATAACTACCAAGAAATTTTTGAAGAAAATCTTATACACCAAAGAATACATCTCATCATCAGATGAAGATGAAGTTGGTGACAATGAGACAGAAAGAGTTCTATTCATGGCAGTAAAAGACTCTGACAAAGAAGACTCCGAAGAAGAATATAAAGAACCTGAAGAAGAATGTGAAGAAGTCGAAAAAGAAATTGAAGAGGCATAAGTTGACTATTGAGAAGAATTAATGTGTGCCATAGAAGTTATCAGAAGAGAAAAGAAGGAAAATAAGAAACTACAAGCAAAACTAGACAAGAAAAAGGACACTCGAGAACTAGAACAAATTATCACAAAATTGAAGGTTCAAATAGAAGAAGATAAAAGAATTGAAGAAGCACTCACAGAACAACTAGAAGAAAAGGACAAGATCATTGGAAACTTGGAAGCAGAGGTTGTCACACTAAGAAAGGATATTCAAAAGGAAAATATGCAGAATAGCTCAAAAGTTCTGGATGACATTATCAACAGTCAAAAATCTCATGTTGACAAGTTCAGACTTGGATACAATCAGACAGAAAAGGGATCAAGCTCCAAAACAACAGAGCAAGAAACAAATCCAAAGAGCTATGCAGAAACAATCAAAGAG
>ML800976.1:180585-199617 GCA_009831015.1 Picea engelmannii | reverse complement strand
GCTATCATTGAGAACCTCGATCTCGAAAAAACTTCATTTAGGCCCTCAAAATGGCCCCGGAAGTGAAAACCTACTAAAAATAGTAAATTGCCAAAATGGCCAGAAAACTATTTTGAGCCATTTGGAAAAGGTGGGTGGCCCCCAATATCCACCTGGATCATACAAGTTATCCTCTTGAGCCGACTTGTCTTCTAGGGTTATTAGCCAACTAATTGGGGTTTCTTCTTGATTCTCGAAATATTCTATTCTCGTCAGGTTTACACGTGGAGGTAAATACCTCCCACAACTACCATAATATCAATACCTGGTATCTCTGTGCCCCCTCATGTATATTTTCAACCTGAAGTTCCCGAGAATGATGGATGGCATGAGATTGTTCACCCAACAGTCTCCCATGATCGTGGTTGGCCAAATTTTTCTTTACCTCCTCCTCCTCCACATGTTAACCCAATTTTTCATATTTCCCCTACACACTCACCTGTATAGTACTCCCACGCAAGAAAAAGACTCAAAACCGAGGCCATCATATGCATGACAAAGGAAAATTTGTTGCTTTCCCCTCCTCTCCTTCAAGTGATTCATCCAAGTCAATATCATCCCATATGCACTTGAGAGATGATTGTTCCCATTTCATCAGTGAGATCAAGCCTCAAGGTTCTACCCAACCTAAGGCTAATTCAGGGAAGTCAAAGGGGGATAGTAGCAACAAAGGAAAACTTGCCTCACAAAGTGGAAAATACGGTTTTTGATTATGTTTTATTGTTGATTTATTGAGGACAATGGACTGCTGAAAGTTTTGGACAACAAACTATTTTTGGATATTGTGGATATTTACATGTTTTGATATAATTTGAAATGTCTCTGATATTTAAATTTCAAATTGTGGAAATTATTATGGGAGCCACAAGGAGGGATGTGTTTGATTGATTGTCTAATTATGCTTATTTTTGTTAAGAAATTAAAGGGAGTCACAAGGGGTCACGCATACTAGTTATTATTTAATAAAAGACATTTTATTATTACTATTAATTCTTCCCCTTAACTAAAATTTAGTTGAGTTTTAGTTAACTTAACTAAATGAGGCAGTTGAACTACTTCAACTAATTTCGAATGCATAAAATCCAAATGAGAAGGAAGAACAAGTGGAGAATAAAAGGAGAAAGCATACTAAGGTTTTCTCTTGATTTTTATTGAGATAGTTCAGTTTTCATTCATTCTTCAATTCATTAAAAGATTAATTCTCTTTTATGACAACAGGGTCCTATTGTAGACAACAAGGTTCAAAGTTGAACCATATGATTCAGATGCTTGTTTCAGAGGTGTTGATCTATCTTTGATAGTCTGTGTAGACTTGTCTGTTTATGAATTAAATTTCATGACTGATAAAGGATATTGTGCAGAGTCAAGTGGGCAACAGTCTGTGGTAATCTGATCCATATTTTAAAGTTTAGTTTTTACTTATTGTCAGAGTCCTTTTGTATGGTTTTCATCGGGGATATCTAAGTTTGACCTTGGTCCATGCCCTCACAAGGATTTTGTAAAGAGAATGATTCTGTTGATTTCTTGGAATGAAATACATCGATTTCTTTTATGTCTCATCTGTGTTAATATGTGACTTGGTATTTTTTCTTTTGATCTCCACAATTTCTTTTTGCAATCTGTTATATTTAGAAAATTATATAAAAATGTTATATTTTGCAACAAACTTTTACTTAAAAAAATCAGCCTAAGCCCTTGTAATTAATACTTGTGGATTTGGAAACACTTTTTGAGGCTATAAACATAGGGTAACATTCCCGGTTATATTCCCTTAGCCAAGCAAGATTCGAAAATGCTTGAGTAAGATAAATTCATATCTTTTCCTCAACAGTGTGGACATACTTTGTATAGACATTGTTTGGATTAAGTTGCCTGAGAGAAGGGAGATACCTATTATTTTGTGTAATTTTTCTACCTATTGTTTTGGAAAAAAGGTAAATATCCATGATAGCGATCCTCATGTTGGATTGAGTTGCATCAAATTGTTTATTCATTAGGGTACACAGTTGCTAATCATAGTTTGAACATTATTGCTAACTAATTGATAAGAAATGAATTCACTTATGTCAAACTATTTCCCTCTCCATATTATTTGTAACAAAGCATGGGAATTCAAAGAATAATGAATCATACCTCTCACATTAGTTTGTTGTGATTACTATTATGATTAATAATAATGGGACAACTCAATGCATGGAAATTCAAGGAAAAATGATTTTTTCCTCTCATATAGTTTGTTTCTCCTCATTTCACTTACCTGGATAAATTCGATAAATTTGTTGTTCTGTTCATTATTCACTTTACTTCGTTTCTCCTAAGTAGTTGGATATTGGATGTTTGAAATAGATTCCATATAGTTTATTCAATATATGTCTAAATTTATATTATATTTTTTTTCATATCTAGGTGACATATAATATTATATTGATATCTAGTTGACATATTATTTTGTTAATATTATTTTTATTTTTTAATATATGGTCAACATTATCCACATATGTGACAACATCTATGTCATATTGGGTTGTATATTGCCTCTTGACGCAACATGCTAGGTATTGTCAAGTAAGTCAAGAGTCTAATACATTTGTCCTAAAGGCTATAATTTATACAATTTGGAAAAATAGGAATAAATCTCTCTAACCAATTAGTGCCAGTTCCAAACAACGCTTGGTAGAAAATTGTAAAAATTTCAATCACAATTTGACTTTAATGCAAAACAAAATTTTCACCTCTTTGACTAGAGGTTTCCTAGGTCTTAACCTTGTGAATTTTTAGCCTTTGGGATATTATGAAATATATAAGAAAACATTAGAAAAAAGTGAACAATATTTCAATCCCTAAAACCCAATCTTCTAGGAAATCCAAGGAGAAAATATACCAAAATGACTTGATAATTTTCAACCCACTAGGGGAATCTTATCATGCATAAACTAGATATGAAGACTTTCTTTTACCACTGTAAAATAATAACAATAAAACAATGCTTAACTTTTTACATTATGATGTCAAATCACTCAACAAAATTGTCTTTTACTTTTGTCAAATCAACATGACATATATAGTTGTAAATAACAATTGATGAAGAACATAGATAACTGAAAGTCAAATATGCAATTTGCACAATTATTGGACAACTAATTTTTTTATTAATATGTATAATATGAAGTTGTTGTACATACCATAACCTTATCACAAGGCTACTACAATCCACTAGCTTTCCAAACTACCCTATCTAAGGAAAACAACGAGAAACCCTCATTCAACCAAGGAACTCCAACATGCATGTATCACTCAAACAAGTCCTCCAATGCAAGATGTCCTCTTTTCTTCATCTTCTTCGCCAAATGCACTCAAGGGTTTCATAATAAAACCCTAATACAAAACCCCCAAGGGATGAAACCCTAACCCTATACTTCAACATGCTCCAAGAAGATCATGAAATCTTAAAAACTCCAAGGGAGAGAGAGAGTACAAATGAAAAGATAAGAGAGAGAATATGACTAGTGCACTCCTCCTCCAGGTCACATCTCTACATGAAAAAATAATGAACAAAATGATATATGGATCATCATATCCAATTTATTCTTCTTTACAAGAGAAAACCCTAGTCACAAGAGAAATCTCCAACAAAGGCATCCTCCTCCCATATACAAGTTATCCTAGGGTTTTCTCATGAGTCATAGTGAATTATTCTGAGAAGACAAGTATACAGTAAAAAGTACAATGTTGTTGATAATGGAAGGACTCTCTCCTTTCATATATAGATGAAATGTAAGGGGATCCAACAATAAATATGTGGGTCAATTCCCTTACAAGAAACCTACAATAACACTTGTAGGCTCACACATGTGGAGCAATACACTCCAAGGGTACATATGTCAAGATTGAAGGTGATGTTAACAAGAAAGGATCTAGATCTAAGGGTGCTCAAATTTTCTCTAATGATGGTGCTCCAAAAGGCGTGTCCAATGTTCCTCCTATAAGCCTCAAAAGGCTTCATCAAGCCTCCTAAGCCATGTACTCCATTGGGTACATTCTCTCTACACGAACATTGTTGCAACCTAGGCATATCAGACCCAACTCTAAGCCTCCATACAAGAATTCAAGCTACCCCATGTTGTTTAGATCCTAATTTCCTCCTTCAAGATGCACAATCCTCTCCCTCCTAAGAAAGAAAACATCTCCATGTGGCTATCATGAAGGACATCACCTAAGCTGTCAAGAAAACTCCAAGGACCAATACCCTAGGGAATAATGCCAAAAAATAACCCAACTGAGGTCAAGCAACCATTAATTAATCCATCTCTAATGTGAAAATCCATAACAAACTATCTCCCATGTGAAAATCCATCATGGACCATCAAGGGGTTGTTCATACATCATGAACCCCAAATCTCATGAAGCACCCCCAAACATTTTGTAAACACTTTAGAAGTAACCCCAAAATCTAACACTCCCTCTTTACAAGGAAATTGTTTACACCAACACCTATTGACTCTAAGTATGCAACTCCATGAAATTTTCTAATTGTGAATTTGTACCTGCTATAGTCACAAAATCAATAATTGTCACCTATAAAGAATATGTCACTTATGTTATCACATATCAATCCTTCAAAGAATATTGACCACCTGTGAATCTAAAGGAACATAACCCTGGGAACAAAAGAAACCTACCAAATTCCATCGTTCCTCAAGTCAACATCATGAGCCAAAATCAAAGGAAACCACATCATGAGCACTTTAGGCCATCTTATAAACATAATCATATCTCCAAACAAAACCAACACATGTGGATCACATATATCAAATCCTCAAAGATGGAAATATACACAAATCAACTCATTAATCCTTAAATACCAATCTCACGGCACATGTAACAACCTATGCAAAGCCATAAAAAATTTGTCGACATGAGAGTCTCTCTCATGCACCTCAAAACCCGAGGGAACTAAACCAACTTGAACTAGTTCGACTCCCTCATCCTAAGAGAACCCTAAAGAAATAGTAACATCACAATCAAATCCCTGTATCTAAGAGAATCTAGAGGAAAATCCCTCTATTTGAGAGAATCCATCAACCCTATCCATGTACTCTACAATACTCCCATCAACTGCAAACTCGAAACCATTCTTAGCCTCATAATCCATCAATTTATCACAATTCTCCTCATCAAGACAACTCAATTTTTCATGGATGGAAGAAACTAATGCAATGTGGCTCACATATCTCCTAGGAGGTATACTCGCCCTCACTAAATATTTGGGTGCTACTATAAGCTTGATACTCATTAAAATTATAAAACTCATCCAGCCTCTCACTAGAATGTACAAGTGCTACTAAATACACAACAACATTACCAACTTGACAAGGACTCTCCAGAGTTCTCATTTTTTTAGAAGTTACATTTAGTGGTTATTTTTACCCCCGTTTCAAAAAGTGGTGCTATAAATAGCACCCATTTTCTTTCAAGGTTAAAATTACAAAATTTTGTGACTATGATCTATAATGTTACAAACAAAAACCTTAAAATTGACCCCCAAAAGGAAAAGGGGTGCTACCAGTAACACCCCCCTTTTGTGGGGGGTCAAAATTACAACTCATTTGAAATTGTGTCCTTAACAACTGGTGTCATTGCAAACAAAAAATTAAAATCGATCCTCAAATAAAAAGTGGTGTTACTAGTACCATCCATTTTTTTAGGTTAAAATTACCAACTATTTGATACAATGTCATTGACAATCGTGCCACTTTGGTCAAAAAATTCAATTAACAATCAAATCAAAATGTGGTGCTACACACAATACCCTTTGTTTTCATTTTTGCTACAAAAAGATATATATATATATATATATATATATATATATATATATATATATATAATTTCAAACATGTTTTAAGAAAATGGTTTCTTTTTATTTTTAAAAGAACATGCTTTTCTCTCTTTCTTTTACTTTTTTTATTTGTTTTTTCCCTTTTTGTTTTATCTCTTTTATCTCTAACTTTTATAACATTCCTTTCTGATCCAGGGATTGATTTTAAGATTTTGGTCATAAGGGCATTGGTTGTCAAGGCCATGGGTCTCAAATAAGTTGCAATTTTGATTTTCAAAAATAGGGTGGATGTCACTAGGACCACCACTTTTCAATTATGGGGTTTATTTTAATTTTTTTATTTGCAATGGTACTAGTTATTAAGGCTATCATTTCAAAGAAGTTGTAATTTTGGTCTCAAAAATAAAATAAAAAAAGGGTGTTGTTGGTGTCACTTTTTGATTCAAGGGTTGATTTTAAGGTTTTTTTTTGCAACATTACAAGGTTATTAAGGCCATGGTTGCAAAAGGTGCTAATTTTACCCCCGAAAAATTTCAATTCATATGTTAATTTTGGTGTTTTGACCAAAAAATATGGGATTTTAGAGCTAGAGTTATCATTTTGAGGTCATATTTGTCATCAAGTCGGTAACTGTGTTAAAAAAGTAACATATAAGGCTGCCCTATCTCACCCCTCTATCCAAAGTGCTCAGACTGGCTAAACTACAATCATTGATAGTGCAATATTGCCCCTCAAAAACAACTATCCATTGTACATCTGGCATGTAAAGACATCGAAATAATATTCTTCTCCAACCCATGAACAAATAGAATATCACTCAACTCAATAAAATCACCTAAAGGTATCTACAAATAAATAGATCCAACTTCTCTCACAAGATAAGTAGCATCATCACCAAGTTCCATACTCGTGCCTACCTCTTGCTCCTAAAATCCATTGAATTAAAAACTTGTCATATGTCATATGTCTCAAAGCTCCATTATCCACATACCATCCAAGAATAAAAACAATGTTAGAGTACAAATAAGAGAATAAATCCATATTCATCCTAAAAAATCGGCAATATGAAGAAGAAAAATCAACCTCTAATAGGTGAAAAACACATTGGCATCTACCAAAACAAATCATCCACCTATTACAATTCCTCCTACGCATCTCACCTCATGAAATTAAAACCATACCTATTAATAATCACGTAGATATACCACCTATCATTGGCACCCCCCCCAGAACAAATTAGTGATATATAAGAGGTCCTCCTAAGAATCACACATGTTGAAAATACATTAATAATTGTGATCAATGTAGTAGATCCATCACCTTTTAGCATGAGAGAAACCCTTCAAGACCTCTCACAGGTGCAAGTTCTCATCTCAAGCAACCTAAGGTATGACACACCCAACAACCTCATCAAGGTCAAGCACCTCTCTCAACTATTCTCTAGCTAAAATACAAACTCCCTTTTGCACCTAGAGTTATATCATCCACAAAATATTTGACACCATGTATAAAATTCTGGCACAAATTGGTATTAATGCAAAATAGAAATTTCACCTCTTTGACTAGAGGTTTACTAGATCTTAACCCTAAGAATTTTTAACCTTAGAATTGTTATAAAAAATATAGAAGAAAACAATAGTGCAAAGTAAATGATATTTCAACCCTTAACAACCCAATATTCTAGGCAATCCAAGGAGAAAAGATACCAAGGTGACTTGATAAGTTTCGACCCTATAGGGAAATATTATCATGCATAAGCTAATTCTGAAAACTCATTTTTACAATAGTAATAACATAAGTAAAACCATCCTTAACATCTTTAATTATAATGTCAAATCAATCAACAAAAATATCCTTTACTTATATTGAATCAAAAAAACATATATAGTTGTAAATAACAATTGATGAAAAACATAGATGGACAAAAATAAAACTTGCAATTTACACAATTATTGGACATCTAAAAATTTCATTAATATGTATAATATGAAGTTGTTGTATTGCAATGTTCCCAAGATGATTCGCTCGGAACTTAGGGGTTTATTTTCGAGATCTGTGTGTATGATTGTTTGAATATTTTTATAGGTTTTCTTCTCAAAGATGTGTTGAAGGTGTTTGGTTGAGTTTTATAGCATATGATGGATGAATATAATGCAACAGAAGATGGAAATAACAAGACACAAGAAAGATAATACAAGATAATGCCCAAATAACTTCATATTTGACCTTTATTTAGTTAATAAGATGACCTCCATATATGAGAACTACAGATATGGAATAAGATAGTAGAGATATATACGTTTGGGATGAATATGCCACCAAGATACAAAGAGATGAATATGTGAGTCCTCCTAGTTCTTCAGTTACAACATGCAATTCAATACAAGATCAATTTATTTCCCTTAAATCCTTGGCACCTCCAGATCTGGCTGAGATGCGCCCCAACTGGCTATAGAAACCTAGGAAATTTGGATTCCTTCAAGAAATCCCTCAAACCCCTGTAAAATACTTCCAAACTGTATATTTTTATATGTAGAGTGCATATGAAGAGATCCCTCAATCAAAATCATAGATCTAACCCACCAACTCACTGAATACCCAAGGGACAATGCACCCCTCTTTAGAAATTCACCCAAGATCCACAATAAATAAATTTGCAGAAGAAACCCTCCAACAATAGATGAGAAAAGGTACTATAAAGCTGAAAAACCCTCCAGGAATGAGTTTTGCCTCAAATCTCCCTTCCACTTACCAAATCAAACTAGTCTTTCTCCAACAGTGTGCCCTACTTGCAGAAAATCTCCAGATCTGCACCCTGCCTCTTCAATCCACTATAGAAACTGGTATGTAGCTTAATAGAATGGCGAGGGTGGAATATTTCACCACCTTGAGCAAGCTTAGATCAGGAATGAAGGAATATTTCACCTCCTTGCAAATCTATAGGGTTTGTTTACTCAAAACCCTCAAAACATAAGTTGCTTAGCTCAAGAAGCAATAAGAGAAAATGACATGAATGACGAGTGAGGCGCCCTCCTCTCTCTTTTATACCTCCGCATTCTAATTTTCACTTGAGTTACTTTATTTATGCCTAAGTTTATTACTTTACTTTCTCCTCTAAGTCAAATAACCCTTTTTCTTCTTTTACCAAAATCACTTTAATAATATAACATTCAGCTCCTTAGTGACCCTTTTGTGCCTCCTAGCACCCTTTTACCCATGAGACTATAGTCTAGAGGGGCGAATAGACTACTAAGTCTCCTAATGTTATTGTCAAGAAGAGGGGAACATTACAGTCTCCCCTACTGGAAATTTATTTCCCATAATCAATCCTGGATCTATATGTTGTAACACTTGTTCACTCTCCCAAGTGGTATCTTCTATAGGAAATGTTTTCCATTTGACTAAGTATTCCTTGATGTCTTGGTCTAGATTTTATGAGCAGAATGAAATGAATATAGATTATTAAAATATGTTTAACATATAATAACATATACATAGCAAAATTGGTTTCTATTCAATAAGGAAATAAGTTGAAACTGTAAAATGCAACGGAAAACAAGCTTGTTGGAATGGTGGTGACTTATCTCTAAGAAGAGATGTGACGATTGCGCTCATTCACAAGAAGATGATTAGAATAAGGCTCTAAAGCCATTTTTACAATAAAAATTAATGCCAAAACCCTATACATCCAAAAACCTAACCCTAGGAGATGAAGCGCCAAAAGTCATGTGGGCCCCTTTGGGGTAAGCTAGTATATCAACTTCCCGGGGTTGTAACTTTTGCATATGATTTTCGTTTTAGGTGCACGATAGCCCGTTGGAAAGTTCTATCCAAGGAATACACATGTTTCCATCAGAATTTGAATTCATCTACAATTTAACTATGGCGAGACCTAAAACGTTGTTTAGGGCCTCAAAATGACCCCAGAAGTCAGGGACCCGAAAACTAGGAAAAAACTGCCAAACTGGAAAACTGCCAAAACGAACTAGTTGGAATAGGTGGGAGGACACCAACATCCATATGGATCAATAATACCACCTTAGGAAGCAATGGTATCCATTGTGTTTATTTCCCCCATTAGATGAGGAAATTTCTGTTGAATTTGGCCCCGGGTGCGCCACTTGCCTTGGTGTAGGAGCTGCCCTGCTTTGACAACTCGATAAAGTTGGATCCTTTGTTGTCGAGTGAACTTGACCTATGTATCCACAATATTATCATTGGATTCCTATTGTATGCAATTAGGGTTGAGCTCTGTTGGTGTCAACTTCTGTGCAATCTTTGAGGTGTCCAATAATGGTGGGAAATATGGTCGAAGGAGAGCCATGTTGAATATTAGATGCAGGACAAGGAAAGGAGGAATGTTAAGCTCAAAAGAATTGTCACCCACAACCTTGGTGATGTTATATGATCCACAATGGAATGTATGAAGCTTCCGATGGGGCCCTGTAAGGCGTTCTTTCTGCAAGTGCAACCAAACTTTGTCACCCACTTGAAACTTATGTGGCACCTAGTGTTGATCATGGCACTGCTTGTACTTGGCATTGGAATTCTGTAAAATATTATGAACTTGTTGGTAGATGTGCTGGATCCACTCAATCAACTGGGTGGAATTTTCAGCTTTAGGTGGAGCAGGGGACGAGTCGGCCAAGGTGGTCGTGAGGGGTAGTGTAACATCCATGGGGCCCAATGGCTGGAATCCCAACCCCACATGAAAGAGGTTGTGGCCAGTAGAGCTATGCAGGGCTCGGTTGTAGCTTTGTTGGACATAGGGAATACTCTCATCCCATGTGTGAGGGTGCTTGGAATTGTACATGCACAGGATATGCACGATCATCCGATTGATGACCTCCGTTTGACCATTTGTTTCGAGGTGGAAAGCAGTGGATTTGGTGATCTTGGTGTCCAACAGTTACCAGAGGCTTGACCAAAATGTATTGAGGAACTGACTATTCTAATCTGAGACAATGGTTTTTGGGATCCCAAAATGTACCCATACTCATTCAAAGAAGAGTTTGGCAGTGGCCTCTACCGTGATGCTCTTCTTGCAGGTGGTCATAATAACCATCTTGGAAAAGCGATAAACAACCACAAAAACACAGTCATTTCCTCTCTTGGTGGATAGAAGGTCTGACATGTAGTCCATTGATATGGATTCCCACGACTTGTCAGGAGTATGAAGAGGGGTGTACAGACCATGTTTCTTAGTGGTCTCTTTGGAAATAGCGCAGGCGATGCAGGACTTGATATACTTGTTGACATCCTATCAAATTTTTGACTAGTATAAATGTTCCTAAAGCACGACCACTGTCTTTTCGATGCCAAAGTGTCCTGCCACCCGACTGTAGTGAGCTTCCCAAATCAGATTTGTGTTCTTTCTTGATGGAACACAAATATGGCTCAGATGACACAACAACCCATCCTGAATATGGAAATTAGCGACCACTGAGTTTGCGCCCAATATTTGGTAAGTGGTGGAGAAGTCAAGGTCTATTTCATATAGGTGGGGCCATCTAAAGGTCTCATGGCCACAAGAGTCTAGCACCATGGTGAGTGTCATGACTGGAGGTTGGTTGAGGCAATCAACAACTCGGTTGGTACTTCCTATTTTATACTTGATGTTGAGGTGGAACTGCTGCAAGCATGTGGACCACTTCTGAGTACTCTTCCATGACCTTATCCACTTGCTTCTGTTGTGTGGAGAGATTGACCCTGGAGGCCCTGGATGTGGCTGCGATCTTTCACTCACTATGAGAGAAAATCACGAATAAGACAAATTTATCGGTTTGAGAGATTACCTTCCTGTGCTGCTTGGTAGAGATCAAGGAAATAGCACTAGGTGGGACTACCTCGGGTTTCCTGTACAATTTCCTATTCAAATTAATAATAACACTATGGGGCCTAGACTCATATACAACATGAATTTTCCATAAATAAGGTTGGCCCAAAAGAACATTACAAACTTCGAGAGGAGCAACATCACACAATAACTCATCTTTGAAGGGCTTGATGTCGTATGACAATCAACATTGTTGGATGACGTAGAGATCTCTTCCTTAGCGAAGCCATTCGATGGTGTAGGGTTGTAGGTGTGGCATTGTCGGCAGGGCCAACCACTTGACAACCTATGCTGAGATGAGGTTATTCTGGCTACCTCTATCAACAATGAAGTGCATCAAGGTTCCTTTTACCCACATCTATGAATGGAAAAGGTGCTCCCCTTATTATGGCTCGTCTGGTTCAATATGATGGAGCTTGGTGGTAGTAATGGTGGCACTGAGTTCTGAATCAATGATCTGTCTTCCCCTTTCTAGTTCTAACTCAGAGTCAGAACCTGCATCTGATTCAGAGGCTTTCACTTCGGCCACCAGCGACTTCTTTGAGCAGCAATCAACAGTGTTATGCCAAGGGATCTTATGGAAGTTGCACCACTTCCCAGTATATTTCTTTGTCTGTTATGTATCCTTCTTTGCTTGCAGCTTGGACTGGTTGTCCTGATACTGTCCATCTTTTCTCTATCCTTTGTTCTATGGGTTGGGCCCGCCCTTTCCTGGATTTCGTTGTAAGGCTTCCCAGGCCCAAATTGTCGCGTCTTTTATTTGATCTTCTGCTTGATTTTGACGACATATCGATAGGCCATGCCCAAGGACAAGATGTACATGAATTCCATTTTAGTCTGGATGTATCTATGAAGAGCACCATGATAATTGAGCACCATATGCCGCTTTGAATCCATAATACCTAGCTTGGTGTGCAAGTTATGGAAGATATTTGTGAACTCTGACACTGCTTGGTCTCTTTCTTGCCACAGTGTGGTCCATTTTGTGTACAAGTTGTCATAACTTCCGATAGGGTAGTATTGTTCCTTAATAGCATCCCTGAAGGATTCCCAGGTGGTTGCGACTGTAAATAATGAGGGTTCCTATGTTTCCTTTTTCTCATAGAAATTTTCCCACCAATCTTTGACATGGGGATTGGCTTCGAGGAGCGCAAAAATAATCTTTTCTCTATTTGAAAAGTTATGGAAAAAAAAATACCCTTCTGGTATATTCAACCATTTTTCTACAAAATCTGTGTCTATCTGACCTTCAAATATAGGAATATCAAATTTGATTTGTACATTAAAGGGGTGATGCCTCCTCTCGAGGAAGATGTGTCATCTTTCGGTAGCCGCGAGAGGATTTGCGAAAAACTCTCCATCATCGTGTTCCTCTGTTGCATGAGGGATTCCTTAAGAAACATTTTGAAAGGATATTTTGTCCTATTTTCTTTCTTTTCTTCCACCATGAGAGGTCTCTTGGGTGTGCGAGAGATTTTTTACTCAAGAGAAACAAGCTCTAGACCCAATTCTTTGTACCATGACCTCGTTGGGGACATGCATTAAGAACGACAAGGAGTAGACCACTCTGATACCACTGATCCAGATTTTATGAGCATAACAAAATGAATACAAATTATTAAAAGATATTTAACACAAAATAACAGAGATATAGTAAAATTGGTTTCTATTTAATAAGGAAATAAGTTGAAACTATAAAATGCAGTGGAAAACAAGTTTGCTGGAATGGTGGCAGCTTATCTCTAAGAAGAGATGTGACGATTGCGATCATTCGCAAGAAGATGATTACAATGAGGATTTGAAGTCATTTTTAAAATAAACATGAATGCAAAAACCCTATACATCCAAAAACCTAACCCTAGGAGATGAAGCACCAAAAGTCACGTGGGCCCCGTTGGGGTAAGCTAGTACATCAACTTCTCGGGGTCGTAACTTTTGCACACGATCTTCGTTTTAGGTGGACGATATCCCTTTGAAAAGGTATATATGAGGACTACACATGTTTCCATCAGACTCTGAATTCATTTATAGTATGATTGTGGCGAGCCCTAAAAACGTTTTTTAGGGCCTCAAAACAACCCCAGAAGTCAGGGACCCGAAAACTAGGAAAAAACTGCCAAACTAGAAAACTTCCAAAATGAACCAATTGGAATAAGTGAGATGCCACCAAAATCCATATGGATCATGTCCCTATTCCTTAGTTGTTTCTCACTCACCTCCAAAATATCCTCTGGAATCAAAATCAAGTGTCATTCTTCATCAACTAGAGGTAGCTCTTCATTAGCTACAACATGTTGCCCCAATTCCCTCTTTAGGAATGATACATGGAAGACATTATGGATTTTTCTTCCCTGTGGTAGCTCTAATTCATATGCAACTTCCCCAGCCTTCATTTTCACCTTGCAAGGCCCATATAAGTGAGGTTTGAACTTCTTAAAGACATTTTTCTTATTGTATGCATGTTTGTATGGTTGTAGCCTCAAATATACCAAGTCCCCCACCTCAAAAGTGTGCTCCACTTTGTTCCTGTTTGCATATAAATTATGTTGGTTTTGAGCCCTTTGAAAATGGTCTTTGAGTTATTTGAGAATGTCTTGAATTTCATGTATCCACTCCTTATCCATAGGGCTTTGCTATCTCCAAACACAATCTCAACAAAAGTGATGGGATCATAACTATATAAGGATTTGAAAGGAGGCATACCAATAGACATGTCATGAGTGGTGTTGTATCAATATTCAACTAGGTATATCCACTTGCCCCATGCTTTTTGTTTTCTTGTCACATAGTTTTGAAGGTAACCTTCCACCCACTTGTTTACTATCTCAGTCTGTCCATCTTTTTGTGGATGATAGCTAGTGTTGGGGGTTAACTCTATACCCACTATCTGAAACAACTCTTGCCAAAATATGTTCATAAATATGTTGTCCCTATCACTCACAATCGTTTTGGGTAATCCATGCAATATGAAGACATCCACGAAAAACAAATCTACCACTTGAGATGCACTAAAGTCCATGGAGATGGTGAAAACGTGAGCAAATTTGGTCAATTGATCTACTACCACAAATATGCAATCCTTCCCCTGTGCCTTGGGGAGTCCTATAATGAAATCCATAGATGCACTCTCCCACTTATGCTCTGGAATGGGGAGAGGTTGTAATAGACCTACTGGGTGAGTGTGCTCATCTTTGTTTTGTTGGAAAGTGGTACATTCCTTGATGTGGCACATGACATATCCCTTGAGACCCTTCCAAGAAAACCTTTCTCTTATCTGTCTGTATGCTTTAAGAAATCATTGATGCTCTGCTAATGATGATTCATGAAATGATTGAAGCACCCTTTTCTTGAACAAGGATTCAGGAACCATATAGATCCTTCCTTTGTAATAGATGACGTCATCTATAATCATGTACTTGTCATCCTATAACTATCCATCCATCAACTCACATGCAATTTTATTTTTGGAGTACTCCACCAATAGATGATATTTCCAATCAATTGATATCTCTAACATGGAGTAGGTTGAGAGTCTTCTAGACAAGGCATCCACTACAACATTGTTTTTTCCCTTGACATATTCTATGTCAAAGTTATATGCTTGAATCTTACTCACCCATTTTTGTTGTCTCTCATTAAGGTCCTTCTTCTTAAGAAAGTACTTGAGGTTATTATGATATGTCCTAACTAAAAATTTTGCTTCAACTAGATATTTCCTAAATTTAGACAAGGTGTGCATTATTGCTAGCATTTCCTAATCATAAATGGTGTACAACAACTTAGTTCCCCTCAATTTGCTGCTCTCATAGGAAATGGTATGCCTATTCTGCATGAGAACAACTCCAACACCCTCACTTGATGTGTCACACTGCAAGATGAATGGCTGAGAAAAATCTGGCAAGGATAATACTGGACAAGTTCTCATCACCGATTCACCTTCTTCATTTTGTCAAATGTTAACTATGCCTCATTACTCCATTTAAATGCACCCTTCCTGGTCAAATTAGTTAGAGGTGCGCATAATTGGGAGAACCCCTTGAAAAACCCCCTGTAATAACTACAGATACCAAGAAATTCCTTGAGCTCTGTGAGTGTCTTGGGTGTGGGCCAATCAATGATCGCTTAGATATTCTCTTGGTGAACCTATACCCATTTTTCTCCAATAATGTGCCCCAAGTAGAGAACCTCAGTCATCCCAATTTCACATTTTGATTCCTTAGCATGATGCTCAATACCTCATCCACATGTTTGAGGTGATCCTCCCATGTCGTAATGTAAATCAGAAAGTCATCAAAGAAGACAAGTAGGAACTTCCTCACCTATTTGTTAAACACATGGTTCATGCATGATTGGAAGGTGGCTGACACATTGGTCAAGACAAAAGGCATGACAAGGAACTCATAATTCCCATAGTGCCATATGAAGGCTATCTTATGTATGTATTGTTCCCTCATCTTTATTTGATGATACCCAGAGCACAGGTCAATTTTAGTGAATTACATGGTGCCATGTGACTCATCCAAAAACTCATCTATCCTAGGAATGGGATACCTATTTTTTATGGTTTTCTTATTCAAGGCTCTGTAATCAATGCACATGCACATAATTCCATATTTCTTCTTTACCAATACAATTGATGATGCAAATGGACTTGAATTTGTTCTAATATGTCCCATGGCCAATTATTATTTGATAACATTCTCAATCTCGTCCTTATGTTTTTTGGGGTGCCTGTATGGTGTAGTGATGACCAGTTTGTCCCCTTCTTCCAATTATATAATGTGTTCAAACCCTACATACGATGGTTGAACTGGAGGAATTGGCTCAAATACATGTTTATGCTTGTGAAGGATTCTATCTATGTCTGGAAGATATTGCTTGTGCTATCCACTACTCACTGCCATGACAAAGCACTCAGTTGCATAGGCCACCTCCTCTCACCTAAATATTTCATGCATTATTTTGTCAGTCACAACTCTAGGTGCCTCTCCTGTCATCCCCTTAACTATGACCCTATTGCCTTCTTCTATGTTGAAATACATTTATATGTTTTTGTAGTTGATGGTGATTGGTCCCAATGTGCTAATCCACTACACACCTAGTATGATGTTAGTGTCATGTATATCCACTACATAGATATCATGTGTAAGGGTGTATTTGCCCAAATTCAAGCTCATATGTGGAATATATCTGCCACAAGACATAGTGCGTCCTCCTATCACCTCAACCAAGAAACCCTCAAAGTCCACCATGGGAATGTGTCTCCTCTCTACCGTGGGAATGTGTCTCCTGCTTCCATGGGAATGCCAATGAAATTGTGAGAATCTCCTCCATCGACTAACATTGTTTCTCATTGTCCCTTCACAACTCCCTTCATCCTAAAAGTATTAAAATTAGATACTCCGCTAATAGAGGCAATGGTAACCTTCTTGATTCCTGCATCATGGTGTAGGGGCACCTCATCTCCCCGCGCATGAAAGAATTTTTCTTCCTCCCTTTGGCTCATATGTATGTTATTGATGGCTCAACTCTCCTCATTATTCGTCTCATCCTCACTATCATATATCACTTCTATATAGTGAATCTTCCCTTTACCCATACAACTATGACATGGCTTCCATGGTTCTTTGCAATTGAAGCATAGTTAATTCCTCCTTAACTATCTTCTTTGAGCCTCATCCATATTTCCTTTTTCCTTTCCAACATGTTTGGTGTCTTGCCCCCTTGTAATGATTGGGGGTCTAGGTGTGAACTTGTTATTGTAGGTTGCTCCTACTAGATCTCTGGTGCACTCAATGACATCCTGTAAGGTTACAGGCTTGAAATACTTAACCCATCCACATAAAGGCCCAGTCAACCCTTCTATATACATCATCAATAATATGGATTTTGAAATATTAGGTACCATAATTTCCACTCTATGGAACTCCTCAATGAAGGCTTCTACTGACCATGTTTTCCTGATCTGTGTGAGCTCCCTAAAATGAAGCTCTGGGTCCTCCCTGTCAAATATTTCAATAAGTTTATGAGTGAAATAAAGGTAATAAGTGACATGCTCATGTCCCAATGTGGTCATCCCATGAAACCACCAATCATGTGCCTTTCCCATCAAGTGTAAGGTTGCAAACTTGATGGAATTTCCTTCCTTCTTGGTATTTAATTGAAGGTAAGCATCCAAATTTTGTACCCACACTTTGGATGATATTTGACTTGATCCATCAAAGGAGGGAATATCCATTCTACCTACTTTTCACCATAACTCATTGTCACCTCTATAATGATATTTTCATTTTATTATCATCTCGATGTGGAAATATTCTCCCATGGAAACATGTCTTCTAAATCCCACACTCATGGTGTTGTACTCCATCTTTGTGGCTTCCCATTCACCCTATATATTCTCATGGTGTAGGGAATTAGTGTCCCTTCGTTGTGCACCCAAAAAGGTGGGCATGCACGGTCTATGAGTAGATCTAATAGCCATGTGAGAATGAGTATGTATTCCCTTGTTTGTTCTATGCCCTTTTGTATGGCCTTTATGTATGGAATTCTCATGATTCCCAATTCCCCCATGAGAACTATTGGAATCCTGGTTTCCTCCAAACAATGGTGGATCCTTACTATTTCTCTACTCCATCAAGTACTTAGAAAGAATACCTTGATGTTTTCTCTATTCCTCCATTAAGGCTATCATCCTTTCCTGTCCTCTTTGAAAATTTGCAAAGGATATTTTAAGTTTGACCTGCCCCATAGATAAATGGTTCTGCATCTCGTCTAATTTGCATTGCATAATAACCTGGTTGTTCTGTAGTGTATCATTCATTGTTTGAATCACCTTCTCAACTAAAATTGTTGCTTCTTTTGATACTACATTCTTTGTTTCATGAGTTTCCCCCATGTTCACTTCTGGTTATTATTCCTCTGGAATACCTGATAAAGGTTTTCCCCCACAAACTCTCCTCCTAGTAATTAGTTTTAACCACAATCTTGTGAAGGAATTCACTCTGATACCACTGTAATGTTCCCAAGTAGATTCACTAGGAACTTAGGGGTTTATTTCTGATCTATTTGTATGATTGTTTGAATATTTTTGCAGGTTTTCTTCTCAAAGTTTCACTGGAGGAGTTTGGTTAAGTTTTATAGTATATGATGGATGAATATAACACAACATATGGAAATAACAAGATACAAGAAAAATAATACAAGAGAATGCCCAAATAACTTCAAATCTGACATTTATTTAGTTAATAATTTGACCTCCATACATGAGACCTACATATATGGAATAATATAGTAGAGATATAAAAGTTTGGGTTGAATG
>ML800976.1:112720-138329 GCA_009831015.1 Picea engelmannii | reverse complement strand
TTTGTTGAGAAGTTGGGAGCGATTATTGTAAAACTTCACAGGAAAAGGGCCGAATACAAAAGCCAGATGGAAAAACAATATGTCCCATAGGCTATTTTTAGCCTCGTGGATGTTAAAAATACTTTCTTTCTTTCTTTCTTTCTATACTATTGATGGAATGGATTATATCAACTTGTTCGCAAATGAATTGTTTTATTTCCTTTATGACAGTTAGTCAAGATTATTTTAAATTTCCAAGTAACAATGTGACTCGTATTGGAAAATTGGCTTAAAAAAAAAAATACCCGCCTGCTCTGTTGAATAACATTCTAGATTATTCGTTGAGTGAATTGATGCAAATTTGGTAAATTTTTCCAATACGTTTTTCTACATGTTAACAACCAACGCATTTTCTGTATGTGTCTTCGTAATTTCATACATATTACCCTCTGCCGCTCATGATTACGTTTTTACCGCTTTTACTCTTTTCATTTATTTTCACTTCTGGTTCGTTTCTTTATTTAATTCCATAAAACTAAACTATTTCAATTTATCTGGATTATCATATAATGCAAAATTACCCCAAGGTAAGAAAAAAATATTACACATTTTCCTTGTAGTAATGATTCTTTTTAGTTCAATAATAAGAAAATGTTTGTGTTCCAAAACAAAGTCTCGGAAAAGAAAATCCAAACGAGTATTGCATAAAGATTAATGCTCACTAGGTGTATGTTTGGTAGGTTGATCGATCTCTAGTTAGAAATTCGTGGCCATCCCATGGAGAGAGGATTGATTATAATGTGTTTGGATTTCAAATCTACGACTTCAATGTATAATATTTGTCACACTATCAACCTTTCTAACCTCTTAACTCAATAAAATTATGGTGATCTTGGAAAGATTCTCTTCGTGTTTTTCGAGTATAGAAACAAAATTCTAAAGAATCACAAATAATCACTTACCCTCTTAAGGTCCCATAGACCAATTCGGTCTTAGTGGACGTTAATCATCATTATCATCATCATCATCAATATGTATATATATTATATATGCATAATATAATTACATTAATGAAATAGAAAGCAAAATGTGTTAATGATTTTAATGATTTTTTGTATATTTAATGATTTAAAAAACGAAATAGATATAATAAATTATATTAATGATTTTATTGAAATATAATTTACGACCTGCACATTTTGGCCCAAATAAAATAAGGCGCAAGTTGCACAACCTTAAGTAAGATAGATGTGATGAATACATGTACACCATATTACATCACAAGATAAAATCATTCAGAATTAGTGTTACACCATTTAGTAGTTCTTGATTAAATGAATTTGTATTTTTGTGTAGGTGATGTATAACTTTATTTATACTTTATAATGTTGAAATTTGTTATGTAAATTTTGAGTTATTCTATGATTTTTCCAATTCAATGTTTACATTCTTTGTAAATGCTTACTCATAGATGATTAGTTAAATGAAGGGTATTACAAAAGAAAATAAAATTATGCAACAACTAATCATCAATAATTAAGACAAAAAAGAATTGATTTTGGATTGATGGATCATCATCAATGGAAAGGGGATTTAAGTAGAAACATAAGAAAATCATATTACTTTGTTTCATCACATGTAAATCCTTTAACTGCAAAGCTTTGAGGACAAAGCTTTTTGAAGGAGGGTACTATGATATGACCCCAAGGGGGGTATATATGGGGTTAAATGTACATGCGATGTGTAAATGTATATGTAATAGGGTTGACCTAATAACAAAGGGGCCACATATGCAATGTGTGAATATGTATATAGAGAGATCATGTAGTCATTATGGAGGACATGGGAATTGTGAAGTATGAATGTATTTGGGTATTTGGAGGAGATTCTCCTATTATTTAAGGATTTATTGTGTAACTTATCTCTTTTATCTATCTTGGAGTTGTGCTCCATGTTCACATTGGTGTACATAGTGTATACATCTGATTTATTGTAATATTTTAAGCATTTGAATCATAAAAAAAACTATACTCTTATCTAAAAACCAATCCATATGTTACTAACAAATCAATAAAAATTATGATGAACTTTTCTAAAAATTTTAGTAGCATATATTCCTTTACCTTCCTCAAAACATTGGGTGCAATCCAATCCCATGGATTCCACCTCAAAACATCGGGTGCAATCCAATCCCATGGGTTCCATAATAGATAATTGCGTGATGTTATTCATGAAACAAATATATACCATGCAATTGTGCAAGATGAGTCATCAATGTTTAGAGAAAAGAAAAATGGGGGAAATTTCCAGCAAATTTTTCAAGAAGGAAGGCCAAACTTATGGTATTTATTGGTGTTAGAAGCGTGCACCCATGGGTTTCCTTGTACTCCATAATTCAACACTCATCAATGTTTAGAGAAAAGAAAAATGGGGGAAATTTCCAGCAAATGTTTCAAGAAGGAAGGCCAAACTTATGGTATTTATTGGTGCTAGAAGCGTCCACCCATGGGTTTCCTTGTACTCCATAATTCAACATTCAAATAATATTCACACTCAAATAATATTTTTCCTATATTGAGAAATATTTACTACTTATAAGAAGGGTGTAGTGACTTACACTTTATTGAGGTCACCACATTATTGTATGTCATTTATGGTGACATGTATGTGTTACTATGAATTATTCACAAATTAATGGCACTCTGTAATGTTAGTTAAGGTTATTTTTGAGATATAGTTTGGAAATTTGATGTCTATTCAAGGGATACATTAGCATTGGTTTGGAATACCTTTTCTTTAGCTATATGAGATACCATAGTAATTTTGGATTTGAAATTGTTAGAATGGGACTTACTCTACACAATTTTTTTCTTGATAGTCCATCTTTGTATCAAAAAATGCATCATCTTCAAAAAAAACCTCTTTAACAAATAGGCATCATTCAATCATTATATTCAATATAATTGAGGGATTCAAGTGTCAATACCTTAACTTGGAATCATTGATTAGGAAATTCCTCATTGTTTTATGGTAGGTTCTCATCAACAAAATACTCCATCACCACCATGTTGGGCTAGATATCCTACAACAATTTAGTTCATAGGGGAATTCTATCTTTTCTAGTGGACATTTTCAAGACCTTCTTAGGGTTTCACTATTCCCACCCCTTGCGTGGAGTGTCATTTCCTCGATCCCAACTATTCTTTTATTCTTAATTGTGACAAATCATTTTGGAGTTAGCCCATGGTCGTATTCAACTAGCTCAATTCAATTTCATGGTGGTTTGGGGGAACATCAACAACCATTTGGATATTTCACACATGGAGCAAATGTCCCTAGAACATAATCTTTCCAACACCTCTATCATCCATGGGTTTGGCTAAAGTAGAAGATTCATAGTCTAACACTACTAGCTTTGATATTTGTTTATGTACTCATTCCAATATAATATCAAGGTTCAAATTACTTTCAAGCATGTCTTCCTCCATCTCTTGGACCTTTATGATGGATCCTTTCATACTATTTATATGATCCCCCTTTAGTGAATAATTTGCAATTGTAGGCATGGAATTTTATAACACCCAAAAATTGTGGGTGCATTGGGGCATTGATCCTCTAGTATCTTATGCAATGTTATAAAAAACCTAATATTGAAATATATGTTTATTTTATTCTTCTCCAATCATATCTAGATAAATTGAGGGATAACAATATGGTAAGCCACATATTGAGAATACCTACTAAAAATACATATTTAAGGTCATTGTAACAATTTATGGAGTAGGAAAGCAATAAGAAGAGATAATCATATGTTGGGTCAACCATGTTCTAAATAAAAACTCAAACCATAACATCATCATGAGTGGTCAAATAAATATCACACATGACCAAAAATTGGTCCATGTGTACGTTAAGGTTTTCACATCATCACCATTAAATATGGGAAGACCTCTAGGTGAAAAGGATGGTAGCAATTTTTATTCTCCTTCAAGAATGAAGGCTTATCTTTGGTCTACATATTGGGTTTATTGATTGTTCATC
This sequence comes from Picea engelmannii, assembly GCA_009831015.1. Lineage (NCBI taxonomy): Eukaryota > Viridiplantae > Streptophyta > Pinopsida > Pinales > Pinaceae > Picea > Picea engelmannii. The sequence goes on along the minus strand of ML800976.1, from coordinate 134,309 downwards.
TTTAAGTTACACTATTCATTTCATATTGGGTTCTTGTTTCTCCTCAAGACTCTCAAGAGGACAAGTTGGTGGAGATAAGAAAGGAGTGTCCCTAATGGGTCATAAGTCTTATATTGTTTGTTGTAGAGAATGAGGGTTTGGTTTTCTCAAGAATCCTTCTCTAGTTCCTTTTAAGGACTCCCCTAATGGTTTCTAGGATTGCAAGTCAATTTTTTCCAAAACTTCTTTTTGGAGTCACCTAGAATAATTTTATGGAAATTATGTCTTAGAATAATTGTGAAAGAATCTCATTTTGTTTTTCTTGGGTAGAGTTTTTATGGGAATTTCAAAATATTTTTTCTTTTCAATTTAACAGACTCATCATGCATATTTTATTGTGAAGTTTTATTCTCATGCATTAACTTCCCAAGAAGGTTCAATCTTGTTTAATGTCTTTGAATTTTTCAAGGAAAGATTAAATATTTGGTTTAATATGATATGTTGGTCTTCGAGACCCACAATTAAATCTAGTCATATTGAAATTGCATGGGTCATCACATTCTAAAACAAAATGTTTAAAATGTAATTCTCTTTTACTTCCCTAATAAAGTCACCAAACGCTAATCACTTTTTCCTTAAGGAGGAATGATTAACACCTAGAAGATTCCTTGGGAGAATAAAAGAGAAACTCCTTTCATTTTTATAGAGATGGCACTCATTTTTATCAAATAATAATTAATTGCATATGATTGTTGAATAGAGTGGGATAGTTCTATACAATAATCCCCCACTTTATCCTTGACTTCTAAAAAACAAAGAGAAGTTCTCTCAACAACCAAATATTTTTTAAGTACATTGTTTCCTAAAATGGGACCAAGCAAATTCAAATGTTTACATAATGATTAAAAAAATTTGTCACATATTGGATTTTCTTACAACATCAATACTTTACCTCTTCACAAGTAATATAAGTGAATGAAACAACCTATATTTACTAGAAAAATATAAAAATAAAAATAAAATGGAAATGAAATCTCAAAACATTAATACTTTACCTCTTCACAAGTAATATAAGTGAATGAAACAACCTATATTTACTAGAGAAATATAATTTGGAAATGAAATGATCTCTAGAAGAGAACATTTCAATATTATTTTATTACAAATCAAACAAGCTTGAAAAAACGTCACATATTGAATATTCCACTCAAAATTACCAAGATAGAACCATAAAAACCACGTGGCTCTAGAAATAGTACTCTATGAGAATTTTCAATCAACAAATCCAAAATTTGAAAGGTATAAGACATTAGAAATAGGGCACATAGGCCTCCACAAAAATCCTATAAAAAATTTTAAACAAAAATCGAACGCGTTCACTCTTGTGAGATGGGATGGGGATCCTATGGACATTGATATAGGAAAATGCCTGAAGAAAAAAAAAGGGATATTCAATGCCAAGATTTTGTAGTAATGCCACACACAGAAACCAAATGGAATGGTAAACAATAGAAAAAAGAATAGGGAAAAGGGAAATATAGGTTTCTCTTACTTACAAAACTTTAAAGGCCAAAGTGGGACACGTTATGAAACCTTTTCTCATACTCTTCCCATCCTTTTATGATGCTCCCACTTGAAAAATAGGATATCCTCTTGACTTAACTACCTTCATTGATTTTCTTTGATGCAGTTTTGGTGGCAACAATGATCACTTGGGTTACCCGAGATTTGATATAGTCCCAAGTGGGGCCATATTAATTTCCTCTTTAGCATTGAAGTAAAACAATTCATCCTTGATGATTCATATGATATTGAATTGATCCTTTCATACTAATATACTATCCACATTGTCAACCACAAATTTTCTCAACCATTTCTTTACTTCCACATCAGAAAAAAAAATAAAAATGGTAATGTTATCAAATTCAATTTCCAACATAACCTTACTTTCAACTAAGATATTTTGAAAATCCTCTTTTGTGATCATCTTATCATATTTATTAAGGATTGTACCTTCTAACTTCTACATGACTCTAAACACTCTAAAACATATTTGATACCCTTTAGCTTCAAGTCCAACATAGGTTGTTATCAACTCCTCAATGGTCTTCATTTTATTGTCCCAACCTCTCTTGATTTCGATGATTCCATTATAAGAAGGTAGGCTATCTCTCTTTCTTAGGTGGGGACTCATAAAATTCATATTTTTAGTGAAGTTTGCAATATAATATTCATAGAAAATTTCATCCATCATGATTTTACTCTTTAACATTTCTTTAAGGAAAATGATTTCTTTAGCAATACTAAAAGCTTCATTTAGAATTCCCCCAAAACCTAGGAATATATCATCCTTTCTTAAATTTTTCTTTAATACCACTTTATGTTGGAAATATTGTTGGCATTGATGTCAAAGACAGAGGGAGATTAAAAATGTCCAAGATAAAGATTGCAAGACAGAGATTGTTGGAAATATTGTTTTTGGATTTTTGATGCTCAGTTTAGATACTCTATATTTGAAGATCTTTTTAATATAAATAACTAACTCAAATGTGAGCATAGGATATATGGTTCAAAATTTTATTCTGAGACCTTTCCAGTGGTATATGGCACTCCCTCTAACTCCATAGGAATGAGGAGATATGAAATATTTTGTCAGGTCGGCCCAACCAATTTTACAAGTCGTTCCCACAAGTGAATGCAAAAAAATTATAAATGTGCACATTTGAAGATATCTGAGGTGCACAAGAGGATGTGGGGAATATTATTGGGGTCTAATGGTGCACACGAGGAGTTTTCTTGGAGTTTTAAAGGTGCTCTATGAAGGACTAAGGTCTATGATATTGCAAAGTGCATTGTTTTGAGGTTTTGATGCTACAATATGGAATTATATTCTAGGAATTATGTTATGAGGTTCGCTATGGCATGAAGGCTAAATTTGACTAGGGTTTGAAGTTATGTATGGGGTATGAAGAAAGGATAAGCGTTGAAGCATGAAATTTAAGGGTATGATGATGTTGTGAAATGAGGTATGAAGAATGTAGGTGAAGTCAAAAGTACTATGTGTATGAAGATATTATATTGCTGCCTATATAGGTTTTACTAAGTTGGTACTCATCTAAGGAGATTGGTGTCTCCAGTAGGTTGGTCCTACACAATATCTTGTTGATTCGGTGCTTAGCTGAAGAGATTGGTGTCTCTAGTAGGTTGGTTCCTACAGCCTTTGTAACAATAGTTTGGTGCCTATATACATTTATAAAGATAAGTTTTGTGGTTTTCTCCCACAAGGGTTTCCAAATTAAACTATGTGTACCGTGATTTGAGTTTACATGGATTTATTGTTTTAAAGTTAATGAATTATTGATGAATTCCCATTTAAACTAAAAAGTATCTTATACTTATTCAAACCCCCCCACCCAAGTATAAGCATAAGTTCAAAAATTGGTATCAGAGTCGGTTCCTTCATAAACAATATAATCACTGGAAGGTAGATCTTAGGAGAACACATGGTTGGTCGAGAAGGTTTCTCCACAAACATGGCTCCATTTTTTTACGGAACAAACTATGACTTATGGAGCATAAGGATGCAAACATATCTAATGTCCCTTGGGTTTTATATTTGGGAATTAGTCGTGACTGGTTATACAACCCAAAAAAATACACCAACAAGTGTGGCTGGGAAGAATTCTAGTGAAAATAATGCAAAATCCATGAATGTCATCTTGTGTGCTCTATCAAAATCCAAGTTTTCCAAGGTGATTCATTGTAGATCGACAAAAGAAATTTGGGACAAGCTTAAAAATATCTATGAATGTGATGACAAGGTTAAGAAGTAAAAGCTCCAAACTCATAGAAGATAGATTGAGAGCCTGAAAATGAAATATGAAGAGAATGTTGTAGCCTATCTTATCTGTGTTAATGAAATTATCAACACCATTAGAGGAATTGGTGAAAATTTTGAAGAACCGATGATTGTACAAAAGGTGTTAAGGTCACTCCCCTTAAGATTTGATGTCAAAGTTTCTGCCATTTAAGAAATGAAGGATTTTTATTCATTAACAATGGATGAATTGCATGGGATTCTTACTACATATGAGATGAGGACAAAAAAATAAAATCCAACACTAAATGAAGCATCTTTCAAATAATCAAAAAAGACAAAATTACTCAAAGATGAAGCATATTCCCATCAAGTACCACTTCCTAAGAGAACATGTAGTTGAGAAAAATGTCAAGTTGGAATACATTGCCACCAAAGAATAGATTGCAATTATTTTTACTAAACCCCTTCCCAAAGAAACATTTGAATATCTCATAAATAAGATGAGAGTGATATCCCTCTCATATCATTAGTAAAGGGAACACAAGCTCAAGGGGATCATCCCTTTTCCATTGATTTCAAAGGGGGAGAAGTTGCAGATGGAGGAAGAAATTGCAAATAGGGGGAGTATTACATAATGTTGGACATAGTTTCATTAATGTGTTGTCATTGATGTCAAATAATAGTATAACAATTAGTAGAAAATATCAAACAGTATGCAGAGATTCAAGATCATAAGCAAGGACATTAATCAAATCTCAGGAGGAAGAGCACATTGTAGAAATGTCGTCGAGATCGATGGAAAGATTGAGAATTCGATCGATGTACAGGAAAAGGTGAGAAGCCTCAGCAGTCGTTTGATCAATAAATTGACTGTGTTTATCGTCAAATGTAACTGGATTTATCCCACATTGGAAGTGCGAAAAATATTATGTAGGTTTATATACACAACACTCTCCATAGCTTATCGATGTGTAATGCAAGGGTATGGTGGGGGATCTAGGTGCTTGGAATCCTCGCGAAGCTCACCAGCCTAGAGCCCGAAACGACCTGTCAGGCCCCCTACCTTTTGGTCAAAGCGACATTAACTATCGATCCAATGACGAAGGATCTCGGCCATGTCGAAGAAAATATATGAAATGATCTTACTCAAGCATTTTCAGATTGTGTTTGGCTAGAGAAAAATAGACGGGAATATCACCCTATGTTTATAGCTATCAAAATTAATATCCTAACTCACAAGTATTGATTACAAGTGCTTAGGCTAGTCTTTTTATAAATAAAAGATTTCTGAAAAAATCATTGTTTATACGATTTTCTAAATATAACAGTTGCTGAAATAAATGTAGAGACATAAGTAAGAACACCAAGTCGATAATCAAGACATATGAGACATAAAGAAATCCTTTATTTCATTCCAATTCATCAAAGAGTCATTCTCTTTACAAAATTTTGTGAAGAAGTTTTGGACCAAAGTCAAACTTAGACATCCCTCATGAATCATACAAAAGGATCTTTGACAGAAAATAAAAAACTGAACTCTAAAAGTTGGATCAACTTGCCGCAGATTGTTGCTCACTCGACTATGCACAATAGCCTTTATCAATCATGAAAACTAATTCATAAACATACAAGTCTACACAGACTATCAAAGATAGATCAACACCTTTGAAAAACAAGTGTCTGAAAGGTGTAATTCAGCCTTGAATCTTGTTGTATACAATAAGACCCTGCTATCATAAAAAAGAATTAGGCCTTGAATAAATTAAGGAATGAATGAAAATTGAACTATCTCAACACAAACTCAAAGAGAAAAGCTCAGTGTGCTTCTCCTTCTATCCTCCTTTGTTCCTCCCTTTATTTTTTCCTTTAAGCAAATTAGAATTGGTTGAAGTAGTTGAACTACCTCATTAGTTAAGTTAACTAAAAACTCAACCATCTTTTTAGTTAGGAGGGAAAGTAATAAATCATAATAAGGGTTTTAAATAAATAATAACTAGTAGGTGGGACCCCTTTTGACTCTCATTTAGCTCTTAACAATCATAACATAACTATTTAATTAAACAAGAACATCTCTCCTTGTGACTCCCATCATCACATGCATGTTTGACATTTTATCTCATTGATATTTGACATTATTTTCAAAAATACATTACTCATATATCCAAAAAAAAACATGTTGTCCAAAACTTCTGAAGTCAACTGTCATCAACATTAAATAAAATAAAACTCAAAATCCATATTTTCCACTCTGAGATGCAATCTTTCCCTTATTGTTGTTGTCACCTTTTGATCTCTCTAAATTTTTCTTTAGTTGTGCTGAGCCTTTAGGCCTAATCTCGTTGATCACATGAGAACAATCGTCCCTCAAATGCATCCGAGAGGACATGGATTTATCATAGCCATTGGAGGGTGAGGAAGGGGCAACAATGGCTTTTCCTTTGTTAAGGGCATGGTGGGCCTCAGTTTTCAACCTTTTTCTAGCATGGGAGGATTGAAATGGTGAGTGGACATGGGCAGCTTGGACCATTTGATTGTTAGGCGGGGGAGCAGGTAAAGAAAAATTGGTCCAGCCACAATGTTGGGAGATTGTCGGGTGGACAATCTCTTGCCATCCATCATTTTTGGGGTTACAATGAGACATGAGGGGGCACGAGAATACTAGGGGCTTGTGGAGCTTGGAAGGGATGCCTTTCAGGCCTCGGTTGGACCACTCCTTGCCTATTCCAATTGAAAAACCCAGCCTGAAATAGTTGGACTAACTCTTGCGAGTCAACATCAAAGTGTATGGGGAATCTTGGTCTTCTTGGGCCTATGTTCCAATTACCTTTCCCTCGGTTGCCTCTGCCATGGCTACCTCGGCTGAAAAAGCTCATTCCTGTATGCATGATTGATTAGTAAATAATTTCTTTAACAACCATACATGATAACTCCTTTTAAAAATATGAGATAGATTTTGGCTCAACAACATATCAGACTCATGTAATCCAATCCATACGAATTGTTTAATCGTTATTAATGAGAAGGGGGTGAAGAAAGGTTCTGGGATAAGCGAGGGGTTTGTATTGAGCGGAAAAAATGAGGGGGGGAAAGAATCATGGTTACTAGCCATAGACAACAAACAATCAACTGTAATATAAACCAAAGAACATGTCACTATAATCCATCTAAGAAACAGTGATTTCAAACTGTTACAATACATAATTCTCTTAACTGTAATTAAATTTTAGGAACAGGGAGTGAAAAATGAATATGGGAAGGCGAGGGGATTGTAATTAGTGAAAAGTGAAATAATGGCAGGGAGGAGAGATGATATTGTTCATAAAATTAATTAAGTAATCCATAAAACCATTTTATATCGAACATAAAAGATCCCACACCAACCAAATAATCACTGTGATCAATTAAACAACTACTATGCATAAATCAATCAATTATGTGTAATAACTTGCTCGTTGTTCGCAATTAAATCCTTAACACAATGTCATCAGAACATGACAATATGTCTTCAAAAACAACATGTAGAAGAGTTGTGTTTTTTCTCATTTGCCCATTTAATATTCAAAACAATTTCCAAATGAACACACAGTCACTTGTTTCCACTCTGTTCAACATCAAAACATCAACCATTGTTCATGAATTATTTCCTCAATCAAACACAAACACAAAAATCGTGCATGATTCCATTCCTCTAAACAATTTAATAATCAAATTGCAATGAAATCATATTGTAAAAATGACCCGTGCCCCATATCTTATGGTGTAACCAGCGATATCCATAACCATATGCATTGGACAACCAAGCCATGACTATCACAATTTTAAAATTGCAATACTCACGATTTACAATTAAAACACACAACAACAACAACCATCAATTCAACTTATTACAATATAAGAGACAACGACTGTGTATCCAATCCCATTTCTCAAATCTACCAAATTAAACCATGACGAGCTATAGACTCGACTGTTATAATAACAATGCAGTGACTACATGCCGATAATCACAACCACTATCGACGATACTCCACCAACTCAAAATAATCAATAGTATACCGACTGGCTCCATTTATTAAAAGCGATCTTGGAATAATAAAAAAGGGTTATGAGTTATCAAGGGTTCACTCTATAGAACAACACAAGGAGACTAGAGTCGACCTTCAACAACAAGTGAGAGACTCTCAAGACAATACGGTGAACCCACATGCCATATCACCAATAGCTTCGCAGACAGAGTGACAATTCACGAGATAGGAGAGACTATGAATAGAGGAGCAGAGGCTTCTTCTAATAACACTACGAACAAATAGGGAATAACCCTTGTGATTTTCCCAATGAACCCGCGCAATGCTGATATAAAAACAGAGCCACAAAATAACAATCAACCCTAAACCAAGCATCTTGATAGCCACCCAACCAATTTGCAGAAACCACAATTATACGCGAACCCACGATTGGGTGAAATTGATAGCAATGACTCATGATGGTTCCAAAATCAAACACCGCAACCAAATACGACTGAACAAGTTTACAAGAATTGTGTGGAGACGGCCAGCAAGTCTGGACAATGTTAGCACTTTGTAATTTTTTTCTAGATGATAGAAAAATGACAGAGGTAATTGTTTCAACCTACTTTAGAGTTGGGCACTAGCCTTCTCAACTCAGAGAGGGCTCTCTCATTTCACTGGGTATTTCTTTGGCAATCAATGGCTATATTTAGTTTGTTTTGGTGGTTTTTATAAATTTGTTGACAAGGAAGGGGAGGGACACTCAGGGCTATGGAGTCAAAATTATGAAAATGAATGAAAACATTGACTGGCCAATAGAACTCTCCAGAGGATAAAGTCTAAATGAGACAATGAATCTGAGTTGTAAATTGAAATTTGCAGAGTGTAAGAGGAAAGGGGAAAAACAAGTAACTGCATCAGAGCATTAATAAAATGAATTCTGAATTAGTTAGGAAGAAATACACATAGTTTAAATTGTTTCAGCCGAGAGCATTAAGAGATGAATTCTAGGATTTTAACTATCCAATTCAAACATAAGACGGTGTAAATGGAATTAAATAACACAGGAAATACATACAATGAGGGAAGAAAAATCTCATATCACCACCATTAGAATCTTTTCATAGAGACTTCAAAAAATTATGCATATGTATTCAATTCAGTCCCAAAAAATTACAATGGAGTTTAGAACAACCAGAATTGTGCCCTTGCACTTCTTCCCATGATTAATACATTCAGAACCTCTATCGTTTATACAATTTTGAGTTACTTCAGTGTGCAACCGGTTACAATAACTGAAATGAAACATTTCATCTTCCAAAACTGGTTACAATGATTACAAATGACAGTTTTCAGAAAAAAAAAATGTTTCATGATCCCTACAGATTCCTCTGACGCTCCAGCTCCTTCCTCTGCCATGCTCTCTTTGAAATTTCACTTATACTCCTTCAAATCTATTTCCATTTATCCATATTCTCATTAAATATTTGGGAATAATATATTTGAAATAAAAATAATTCCCAAATACTTTTCTATCCTGTAGAAATATTAAATTTCCATAATTTAATTCATGTCTATGGTTTTTTAAAACCATTTATTTTCTTTCTTCCCATGGTTTTGGAAACCATGTCTTGTTTGCCTCATTTACCCTTTCACTGTAAAAAACATTTATTGTTACCATTTCACTGTGAAAAACATTTACTATGTCATGTTTTTCCCAATTTACCATTTCACTGTGAAAACCATTTACTGGTTTCTTTCCCATTGTTTTGAAAACCATGTGTTGTTTACCATCTTTAGTCTTCTTCTTTTACTTCTGTAAAACCTTTGGATAAAAAATTACCAAAGTCTTCCTTTCACGTGCATCTTCCCATTTAATCATTTTCCATGGAAATCAACATTAATCTCTTTAATTTGTAAAATGTGAATTTTACCTCTGTAAAACAATTTCACCATGAGGAAGAATTTCTTTATTGGAAATTCCATAATCATTATTGAAAACATATTACTAGAAAAATTCCGCACATAAACTATATGATAAACAGTTGCATTTATTGTATCAGGCTTGGGCTGGAGTGGTTTAATCCAAACTACTTTTACCCTCGATATGCACCACGTAAAAACATGTGCCCAATCACCAAACCACCGGTTTATTCCCCGGCCCGCCTTCACATAATTAACCTCCACGTTAATTATATGCCTGATATGTATGTGCGCCCTCCATCCAAACTTTGACTTTTCCACATTATAAATTGATATTTGTGCCCATGATTTGACGTGATTCCCTAAATTAAATATTGGATTAAATATTAATATAAATATTTTAATATAAAAATATTTATATTAATAATAATAAACCCTTTTTCTATTTTATAAGAACTTTGGGCATATGAGGCTTAACACATGACTTTGTGGATAGAATAAGGGTGCTTAATAAAAGGAATATTTTTTTATTTTCAATGAGAATATGAAAATAAGGGTAAAAATGAATGAAGTGATGGAACTAAGGGATTTAGATAAGCATCAAGGCTAGGTATAGGTTTGGTATATTCGCCAATTTTTTTACTCATGGATGACATGACTATTTTGGATGATCATTTGAGTGAAGGATTTAGGTGATGGGAGCTTGATGGAGCTGGTGAAAAAGTTTGAAAATTTGAGTGGAAAACTAACACAAGGACAAGATGCTTTGGGAAAAATTAATGCAAACTAGCAACTGATAACATAGGCTCATATTGGGGATGATATCCTCCCTGTGAGGTAGCAAAGAACAGTAGAACATATGACTAATCCATTGGGATGCTCCCAAAACATGTGTGTGTACCCTGCTCCGACCTGTCACCAGTGTCTGCTGAAAACCAAACTCTGCACATTGTTCTCAACTGGATACTGGACACTAAATACACCGCTCAAATCTGAATGTACACAATACTGGAAATCCAAACTGAAAAAATGCTTGACCAAAAAGCTTATTTGCACACTCCTACCTACCCTAAAAATGCTGAAATGGATACTCAATCAAGTGATGTTAACGTGCCAATGAAACCAATCAAGCAATTGGCTTCCCGATTTTCCTCTGCTCCCATTTTTCTTAAGCAGGCAAACAAATGTAAAAGATGGCACCTGAAAGAAAAAATTGAATCCAAAATCTGAGCTTATGAATGAAATAAAATCATCCTTCAATGATGATTGTAATAGGATGGCCACAAGATCTTGAAAACCATGAAAAATCATTTCTTTTTGATGAACAAAAACAGGAACACAAGCATGATTCGTAAGTGTTTGATGATCTTTCTCTATTTCTTCAGTTTTGAGAACATTTTCAAATGAAATGGTAGCAATAGGTTTGTCTACTTTCCCATGCATCTCAACAAAAATATTCATACATTCTTGAACATCTTCAAATGTGACATCCATATTATGTGCGTCCTCTTGTTCATCAAACAATTCTGATTTGGTTTTATTAAACTTCTAGAAATTTTCTTGAGGATTTCCAGTTTGACTTTCAAATGAATGAATGGAAATAAATTCATGTTCATAACCTTCTTGTAAATGTGAAAAGTTAACATCATGAACTATTTCACAGTCTAGAGTTCCCATGGATGTATTTTCAAAACCATGATTTTCAAATGAATCAAATAAAACAATTGCCTCTTCATTATCTTTTTGTATTTCTGATTGGAAAGTGGCATACATTGTTTTGTTGCTTTCCTGAAACTCTGTCATTTGTTTGTTCATTGATTAAAGTTTCCATAGATGCAGTTTCAGAATCCTCATCCATGTCTAGGACACTTATAATTTGAACAACCACGTCATTCATAGGGGAAGAAAGACAACTTTGAAACACTTTGTCTCGCTGGAAATCTTGTATAATATCTCCATCAAGTTCAGGAGAAGGAAAATGAATTTTAACAACAATTCATTGATCAGTTTCATCCTCAACCAAAGGAGGGGATACTATTTGTTGTTGGGCTAAATATTCATAAAGGGATTCTATGATTTCATCATTCATACACTCTTCATCACCAAAAACAATTTCAAGGTACTTAATAAAATGTTCACAAAATTCACAACAATCTTCAAACACCAAGGATGAAGGATTAGATTCTCCATAATGCTTAAAGAATGTTATATGGAAATCTTTAAGAGAGTATAAGCTACCTGGTTTTAAACCTTCATACCATAATCTTGCTTTCCCCTCCAAAGTATCCATAAAAAATTTCATCAAACAATCCTCATGAAATTCAACCCCCAACTTACATATGTGCATGTGAAATCTAATCAAGTGCAAGGCAACATCACTTCCTTTCCCATCTTTGAATTTAGGCAAATATTTTTGCCAATTTATGTGAGAAATATGATTTGGAAAGCCATGAATATGAGATCAATTCATTGGAGCATACCTTGTAGATATTGAACTCATCTTCAGATAGTGGAGTCGCCATTGTCATTTTGGAAGCTAGATTTTGCATTGAGAGTGGAGTCACCAGTGAAAATTTAAATTTCTGGATTCTTCTACCAGTGAAATCACCTTCAAACTGAATTTTTGATGTGTGGAGTCACCAGCTCAGGGATACAACCAATATGTGTCTAAGTGTCTGCTTCTCTCATACCTTAGAACTCAACCATGTTGTTCTTTCCCAGGGAAAAGTTTTCAATTTTGTCCCCAACAACGACGTCAAAATGTTATCACTCTGTAAATTTTGTTCGGATGATAGAAAAATGACAGAGGTAATTGTTTCAACCTACTTTAGAGTTGAGCACTATCCTTCTCAACTTAGAGAGGGCTCTCTCATGTCACTGGGTATTTCTTTGGCAATCAGTGGCTAGATTTAGTTTGTTTTGGGGGTTTTTATAAAGTTGTTGGCAAGGAAGGGGAGGGACACTCAGGGCTATGGAGTCAAAATTCTGAAAATGAATGAAAACATTGACTGGCCAATAGAACTCTTCAGAGGATAAAGGATAAATGAGGTAATGAATCTGAGTTGTAAATTGAAATTTGTAGAGTGTAAGAGGAAAGGGGAAAAACAAGTAACTGCATCAGAGCATTAATAAACTGAATTATGAAATAGTTAGGAAAATATACACACAATTTAAATGGTTTCAGCTGAGAGCATCAAGAGATGAATTCTGGGCCTTTAACTATCCAATTCAAATAGAAGACAATGTAAATGGAATTAAAGAACACATGAAATACATACAATGAGGGAAGACAAAGCTCATATCACCACCATTAGAATCTTTTCATAAAGACTTCAAAATCTTCTACATATGTATTCAATTCAGTCCCAGAAAATTACAATGGAGTTTAGAACAACCAGAATTGTGCCCTTGCACTTCTTCCCATGATTAATACATTCAAAACCTCTACCATTTATACAATTTTGAGTCCCTTCAGTGTGCAACCGGTTACAATAACTGAAATGAAATGTTTCATCTTCCAAAACTGGTTACAATGATTACAAATGACATTTTTCAGAAAAAAAACGTTTCATGATCCCTGCAGATTCCTCTGATGCTCCAACTTCTTCCTCTACCATGTTCTCTTTGAAATGTCACTTATACTCCTTCAAATATAATTCCATTTATCCATATTCTCATTAAATATTTGGGAATAATATATTTGAAATAAAAATAATTCCCAAATATTGTTCTATCATGTAGAATTAAATTTCCATAATTTAATTCATGCTTGTGGTTTTTTAAAACCATTTATTTTCTTGCTTCCCATGGTTTTGGAAACCATGTAATGTTTTCCCCATTTACCCTTTCACTGTAAAAAACATTTACTGTTACCATTTCACTATGAAAAACATTTACTATGTCATGTTTTTTCCAATTTGTCGTTTCACTGTGAAAACCATTTACTTGTTTATTTCCCATGGTTTTGAAAACCATGTGTTGTTTACCATCTTTAGTCTTCTTCTTTTACTTCTGTAAAACCTTTGGATAAAAAATTACCCAAGTCTTCCTTTCATGTGCATCTTCCCATTTAATCATTTTCCATGGAAATAAACATTAATCTCTTTAATTTGTAAAATGTGAATTTTACCTCTGTAAAACAATTTCACTGTGAGGAAGAATTTCTTTATTGGAAATTCCATAATCATTATTGAAAACATACTCCTGGAAAAATGCCGCACATAAACTATATGATAAATGGTTTCATTTATTGTATCGGGCTTGGGTTGGAGTGGTTTAATCCAAACTACTTTTACCACCGATATGCACCACGTAAAAACACGTGTCCAATAACCAAACCACAGGTTTATTCCCCGGCCCGCCTTCACATAATTAACCTCTGTGTTAATTCTATGTCTGATATGTATGTGCACCCTCCATCCAAACTTTGACTTTTCCACATTATAAATTGAGATTCATGCCCATGATTTGACGTGATTCCATAAATTAAATATTGGATTAAATATTAATACAAATATTTTAATATAAAAATATTTATATTAATAATAATAAACCCTTTTTCTATTTTATAAGGACTTTGGGCATACGAGGCTTAACACATGACTTTGTGGATAGGATAAGGGTGCCTAATAAAAGGAATATTTTTTATTTTCAACGGGAATATGAAAATAAGGGTAAAAATGAATGAAGTGATGGAACTAAGGGATTTAGATAAGCATTAAGGCTAGGTATAGGTTTGGGATATTTGCCAAATTTTTCACTCATGGAGGACATGACTATTTTGGATGATCAGTTGAGTGAAGGATTTAGGTGATGGGAGCTTGACGGAGCTGGTGAAAAAGTTTGAAAATATGAGTGGAAAAATAACACAAGGACAAGATGCTTTGGGAAAAATTAATGCAAATTAGCAGGTGATAACAAACTATACGAAACCCTCCAAGAAAAACCCATAAGGACAACAGAGAGCCTTCATGGCTTCTAGCACTCAGAATAACTAATGAAACTATGACTTCAACCATTATTGCAATGAAAACAACACAAACAATCCATTCTAGAGAACGTCAAAAGTTTACACAGTTGCCAGTCTCGAGAAAGCACAGACCCATACATCACCAAGCCAATATATATTTAATAAACAGAGCAAGTTCATGGATGGTGAAAAAGACATAGGTGTAACCAAGAAGCCTTAAAAACGTGAGCTTAGTTGAGCAATTCTTCCCTCTCCTAAAATTCATAGCATAACCACAACAAAACACAATTGAACAATAGCCAAGCTAGGGTGACGACCAGTGGGAGAGGTATGGAGTGACGTGCAATAAATGCACGTCACCTCCATCATCCACTCATTCAATTCCTTAGTACACGCCAACCAACCCTTAATTAATTCATTTAGTTAATCTATGCATTGATCTTAACATACGTCACTTGTCAAATGTGCCACTCTATATCACATTAACCATTGCCAACCACACCATAATGCATATCACATGTGTCTCCATATAACTCAATAAATTGTGTAGCCACTAACCCTGTTAGCTAGGACTAACAAAAATCCTTAAATTCTAATGCATGCAATGTAGCATAGTAGCATAGTAGCATAGTTTAATTTCTTCCTTAGATTTTTTTCATATGGCTCTTTTCACTTGCTCTTATTTCATATTACTAACATGTGTCCTGTGCAGGTGCAACATGTAACAGATCATAACACTAAATAGAAAAGTGATAACAATGAATATAGGCCATTCTCACAATATGAAATTTAGAGCTCAAAGAAATTAGAACAACACATAATATGCATTTTCCATATGTTATTATGTTGCAAATAAAACCAAGAAATCATCAATCATGTAGAACCCTGTAAGCAGTGTTGAACAACAGCATAAACATCAAATAAGAACCAGATCTGATCTCCCAATCTACAAGGGGGTCCCACCTACTAGTATTATATATATCATTAGCTTATAATAATAAGCCTTAGCAACACTTTGTGGGTAAAATCCTCGTTGCAATTTTTATCATCAACAAACTGGTGACTTCAAAGGGAATTTTTTTTTCAATAGATTTAGAACTCAGAACTCATGGCTTCACATTTAGAACTCATAGCTTATGGTTTTGCATACCAAGAACAACAGGTCAAGAAGATACAACCGGGGACATTATGCAACAAGGGGAAGTGAGCGGATTCAATGAACATATGACTGGGAATTTGGGAACAACTCATGAAAATGTTAAGTATGAGGGGGTTTTCCACTGTGTGCATAATCATTCAACCAAAATTTTCTCTTTACTTCAAGGAGAAAAATTAGGGACTTGCTCTCTTAAATTCTCAAGTGGATGAAGAAAAGGAAAGCAGAAGAGGGAGATAACTAAAAAAAATAAAATTAGATAGCAGTGAAAGCAGATAGAAAATTCAAGTGTTTTTCAGGGAAACCTCATAACAATTGTGTAAGATTGATTGTTATTAACTAACAATATCTTGCAGGAGTGTCACTATGGTGGAACTGATCCAACATCTTATTCTTGACCAAAATCAATTAAAATATGAAAAATCAATAAAAATCATAACGGAATTAACATTGCAGAATTTGAAACAATAGAGATAAAATGACAAAAATGTAAAAACGACAAGAAATTGTTTAAATCAGAAAGCAAAAATCAAACTACTGTAAGCATAAATAAGAGACAATGAAAAAAATGAAAGCAGAGGTCGACTACTAATATACAGAGAATCCAAAAAACGTTAGAGCTTTTCAAGTTGGTCCCACGTAATGTTTCAAGTGAGAACCGTCAGTGCTGTAGGAAAACAATTGCTCCTGTAAATCCTTTAGAATGTAAGAGTTAGTATCCAGGAGAAAATAAATTTTGAAGGGACCCAGAAATAACACTTGAAACTCCGAGGTAATTAACAACCCTTTAACGTATATAATTAGATCATCAAGATAGATATGAATAATGATCAATTCACCAAGAGTTATTTGTATAGGTCTTTTGAAAGTGGTACTTGTGTCAAGTAAGCCAAAAAGCATACGCTTATAAGTTATGGTACCCCAATCAGTGATAAAGGTGATTTTGTAAGAATTTGCCCCCTTTACCTTGATTTGATTGTAACTGGGAAAAACATTAAGCAAGGGCATCATCTGTGACCCTGTGGCTTGCTGCAAAATCATTTCTATGCTAGGGAGAGGAGAACAAACTTTCATAATAGCCCGCTTAACTGCGCGATAATAAACGCAAAATATTATATGTTCAATGGATTTCTAGACAGGGTTCAAATTTGAAACCCATTCAGAATACTTGACTGGAAAGATGATACCAACCTTCAAGATTTTTCCCAATCCTTTTTGAATAGTTGATTCCGGTGCAGGGTTGATAGGTCTTTGTTTTTTCTTAACTGATTTTATTCCTTCCTTGATGGGGATGGCATGTTGTATAATACCAGGATAAAAACCATGAAGATATTCATAAGACTAGGAAAAGACATCTTGAAATTCACCAAGTAGCTTGGAAAACTTCATTTTCTCTTCATCAGAACATTTGGCACCTATTTTAACATTCTTTGGAGATTCAGGTGTCCCAAT
Organism: Picea engelmannii; assembly: GCA_009831015.1. NCBI lineage: Eukaryota > Viridiplantae > Streptophyta > Pinopsida > Pinales > Pinaceae > Picea > Picea engelmannii. The sequence goes on along the minus strand of ML800976.1, from coordinate 117,003 downwards.
GTTCAAGGATATGGTTTCACCCACCTTCCTTTTCGAATCCTCTTCTTTCTAACTCTCTCTATTGCCTACATCACTCGATGAAAATGAATTCTCTAAAGGAGTCAAGCCTTTAGGAATCTTGTTATCTTCTATGGACATAATCTCTTTGGGCTTAAAAGGATCACTTTGAATGAAAGCATGAATGTTCTCATCGTTGGGGAAGACCCGCCAAGATTCTATATTATCAGGAATATGTGGACGATATAGAGATTGGAGAGTACAATTAGGTCTATGAGGAAAAAGTTGTCGACTAGGAGAGGCTGCAAAAACAACTAACCGATCATCCATTGAGTTCAATTCCCTCTTAACATGAGTGATGTTGAAATATAATAAGTTCAATATAAGTGCCCAAACCTTCTGGGTGTATCATTTCATCAACTTGTTGCTAGGGGAGTAAATCTTTCGTACAAGGTTCACAACAAGCTCAAAATCCCCAAAAACTGAAAGGTGACCACAACCAAGATTATAGGCGTTTTCAATGCCTAATAATAAAGCTTCGAATTTAGTGACATTGTTAGTGCAAGCAAACTCCAACCTGTAAGAAAAGTTATGGATTTTTCCTACAAGAGAAATCAAGACAATGCCATCTATGTTACCTTCATTAGAGCATGAGCCATCAAAGTGCATGTGCCACATACCATCATCTAAATCAATTTGTTCCAAGGAAATGTTATCCTCCTTAGAAAATATGGAATACACTCCTAGGTCATCTTCGATATACTTCACATTAGGTAGTGGGACACTCTCTATGTAAGGTGAAATCCTTCCCTCTCTAAGGACTATAATGTTCTTACCATTCCGAGGAACAGATAAATGTGTCTCGTCGAGTGAGAGGTATCCACCCATTAAAGCTTGCCAATATCTTCCCAAGATGATTGAGTAATTTCTTACTGGCATATCGATTACCTGAATGCTAATGATTGCCCTTATTTCAGGTTGTGGGCACAAAACTAAGGTCACATGTTTGATCTCATCTATGGTTGTTTGTTGTAGAATATTATAGGAAAGCATGCTTCTGGAATTTTCATTTGTACAATATAAGCCTAGCTCTTCCATAATAATATTCGACATCACACTTGGTCTCGAACCACCATCAATGAGGCAACATTGGCCAATCTTATCCATGATCTTTACAAAAATATAAAAAGGGGGATTTTTTATAGGGTACCTAAATTTATGTACACCTACCTTATTTACAGATGAGTCCTCTTCGTTCACCTCTTCAGAGAGGTTGGATACAACAAAATATTTTCCTTCCATGAATTGTTTCAGATGCCTCTATTGTTCAAGGACGACAACCATGTCCATAAGGGTTGCATATGCTTTGATGTTGGCCAACTGATTTAGGATATTATATTTAGAAGAGGAGAGAGGGGAGGTAGTTCCTTGACTGTCAGGAGCTTTAGGAATCTGAACAGTAGCAGTGGGTGAGGATGAGCTCGGGCTGGAAGAATTTCGGGGAGGATCAAACTTGCCTTTGGGAGCATAGGACTTGTTTCTAGTATTGATGATCATGACATCTTATGGATCTGCAAAATCTAGGAAACGATGGTATTTTCTGTTCTTTCACCAAATATCTTATCTTTGGCACCCTTCCTTACCTCACATGTGGCTTTCTCGTGGTGTTCCTCGCAAAAGTTACACCAACTTCGAGGCAAGATAACTTTAGGCTGAAAATTATTTTCAATTAGGTTTCTAAAGGGAGGTGCAAAAGAGGATGAAGCTCCAGGGGTGAGAGGGGATATAATCCCCTTTCTCTCATATGCTATCATACGATTGTTCATATCTTGTACTAGTTGTAAGAGGGCAGACATGTCTATCTGTTTAACCAAATCTCCCTGAGGAAGACCTGTTCTTTCAAGCTATTCTTCATACTCTAAACAAGTATGCAGAGCGGAACCGAGATTATCAATAGTTTTTTCCTCAAGCCTATGACGATAGGGGGAAGGTAATGCATTGTAGTAATGCATGAAAGCGGCTTGGTTCTGAGGTCGGATGAGTTCAAGGATTTGATTGTATAACTTAGTGAAACCCAAGTTGAAGGACTTGATGGTCTCACCATCCTTATAGGCGATGTTATTTTATTCCTGTAACTTATCGGTTGGAATTTTAGATTTCCCATAAGTGGATCTGAACCAATAGATTAACTCCTCCCAAGTAGACAAAATCTTAGGAGGAAGATCAAAGAAATCGGCCACATCCTTTCCTTCCAAGGAATTGACGAATAAGCGCATGAAAGTATCATTGTCATTGGCTCCTATATTGTGACATGCATTAGAAAATGCCACCAAGTGTTCATTTGTAGTGACAATGTTATTTCCCAAAAACCTGGAAAGATGTTCCTTGAACTTAGGAAGTGGACGGGTAGCAGGTGCTAGGTTAAGAGGAGAGGACACATGCCACAGTGTGGTTGTGGTGTCTTCTTCAAACTGAAAAAGTCCATTTTTTGTATGACTTTGGTGGGATTTGTGGTAGATTGGACAGGGATATGGTGGCTATATAAGCTACCAATCACTAAAGAAGATGAAAACTGAGAGGATGAAGCACTTCCAGTGCCACCAGATGTTATAACCCTAAATTTCACCACACATGCTTACCTTGCATCAAGCCAAATCATATCCTTTCTTTGCCAAAAACACTGTTGAACAACTCTTTGAAAATCCTCTTGTGTAAAGGCACACATGCCCTAACCCATTACTGCACGCGTGTACATGCCGGCTGACCCAAAACAGCCCACGTGGACCGACAAAATCATGAAAAAAGGAAAGTTGCTAACAAAACAAAAAGATATGGGTGAGTTAACTGAAACTCCCATCCATGCATGGTCGAGAGTTCATCCAAATACCTAGCTCCTTCTAGCCTATAAAAGAAGGGGTAGGGGTACCATTTGGAAGGAGGAAGAATATAGCAAAGAAACTCTACCCATTTACGTATTCCATTGTCCCAACCCTTTAGCCTTTCCTAATTCCAAAGGAGATTTAAAGCAAAGCAGTTGAAGGACAAAAGAAGAGGAGCCCAGGATCAGGTTCAAGGAGCGGTGGCCGGTCTCAGCTTTTGTAAGTTGACTCATTTTAAGTAATAAAGAGAATGATTTTCCCGTCCCAATTCATGAAATTTTTATGGTTTGATTAGTTTATGTTTGATTTTTAACCCGTGAGTATATAAGTAGTATGCATGCATAGTTGTTGCTCATCCTAAATGCAGATCATATTTGGAAGGAGTATTGCGAACAAGTAATCAAGCACAATGGAGGATCGACATCAAACGTCGGTAACGAGGTAAGTTGATCTTTCCATGCATTTACTAAGAAAAGGGGATTTAAATCTAGGGATGAAGGTAGAAAGTAATTTCTATTCGTTCATATCTGCATGCAAAGTCTAAACTCTATTTGCTAGTCCGTAGGGTGTTTTTCCCGAACAACAGAATTGGTGACCGTACTGGGGATTAACTCTTTAGGGTTCCTGGAATTTTATTTAGTTTTTGGGTAGTTTAAAGAATAGTTTTTCTTGCCTGTCTTTTCTTTTCGTTTCTGTAAAGTCTGAGCTAGCAGGGAGTCTAGTTTTACATACCAGCTTTCCCTGACTTTTGCTTGACTGTGTTTTTCGGGACCTACAGAGGTACACGCGTCCTGCACGCGTGTAGCCGCGCCCTATCCTCTTACAACCCATGTGTGAACGCTAGATGTAGAGGTAGCAATAGCGTGTAGGAGTTCATAGAACCTCAGAGGCAGTCCTCCTCTTCCCTGTCAAAATCACATATTCTCAGGGGGTTTTCTGGAATTTTGTCTGAGTCTTGTTTGCTAATAGTCCTATCTCAAAAAAAAATTGCCTTATTATTTTTTCCTTGCATTATTTATTTTTCTGTTAGAAAGAGTATCCAAGCCTTCAAGGGATCTTGGTTATCAATATTAGTGGTCTCTTCCTAGTTTGGTCTGTCTATTTTCATTTTTTCTTAGAGTTTAGATATACACGTGGCCTGTGCAAGGTCAGCCCACGTGTACACACCCTCTGTCTCTGTTCAGCACGCGTTCGCACGCGTGTTGTTTGAGTGACAGTTGTGTGCTTGTACAAGCTACTTTTTGTTAAGGGTGAGGCAGTCATCCTCTCTTTTGATAAGAAGTATTCCTCTTAGGTGTTTGAATCTCTGTTTGAACAGTCAATAGCTTAGGATTATTTTTACCCTTAGCTTGCTTTTTCTCATTTAAAACGTTGTCAAATATATATATATATATATATATATATATA
>ML800976.1:98914-112569 GCA_009831015.1 Picea engelmannii | reverse complement strand
ATATTTTCAGTTTTTAGACAAGTGTGAGAATCATTGTTTTTACAATTGCTATTGTGTGATTTTTTAATCTGATTCTTTGCGATCTGCGCTTTAAGCCAGAATTGTTTTTCTTGGTTTTTTGCTTGTCGGTATTTTCCCTTTCTTGCTTTACTAGCACTTAAATAAATAAATAAAAAATCTCTTTTCATTTTCTTCTTTGGTTGAAGAGTGTGTTTCTACATCATTATCTAGGGAAAAGTATTTTATTTCATAAGTTTTTGCAGTTCACTTAGATCATAAGTAGCTCATATTCGAGTGAAATTCCTTTGAGTTTGTTGTCCAAAATCTTAGAAAAGTTAAAAAATATTTCTTTTGAAAAGTTGTTGAAATTTTGCATTCAATAAAAGTTTTGTTTCCAGCTTTTTTATTCATTTTTCTCTTTCGTCTTTTACACATCATCAGTTTCACCCTCATACCCCTTGATGTAAGACAAAGCCATAAAATTAACACTAAATTTAAAATCTACTAGATTTTTATGTTTGTAGGGTTCACAAACTAGTTTAGGACTAGGGCCTTGGATTAGGTTGGAGAGGAAACTCTTCAAGGCCATTTAAAATCAAACATTGGAGTCTAAGATAGGGAGTGTCTAAGTCTAGTTTCATGGAAGTTATCTGGGACCCCCCTCTAACACAGGGGATAAACATGAGGTCATGTGCAGAAAGGTAGCGGAGATAACCCCTCCAAAGCCGAACCAATCGTAGTGGAGAACACATATAGAGGGCTTGTTTTGGGATTCTGTCGTTTGCATTTGTCACGGGGCTTCATGGGTCTCGAATCCATTCGAGGTCCTCAGTTGTCTTCCGGACCATTTTCTCTCAATACCCTTGACAGGTTTCGGTCTCGATACCCTGCTCATTGTGGTCTACCCGACTTTCGACTGTACCTGCCTGGTGACTGTTCGCGTGCTAGCAACCTAGTTGCCAATCTTTGTTAGGGACATACACAAGTGACTGCGGGGGTACATCGCAGTACCTAGGACAGACATCGGGCTATGCTTTGTAGAGTATACCTGGAGGGTGCTTCCATGTTCGAGTTGCACTTGCACCGGTAAGTTTCTCTAGTGTTGGTTGTTGTAATTGTTCTTCCAATTAATTTAGTGTTTGCTTGTCTTATGTTCTAGGGAATTTTTTCTTAGTGTGTGTTACTTTTGAGGGTTTAGACTACCTTAGAGTGTCTTGTATATTCTCACACAGTGGAGGATCCTGAGCTCTGCCGATCATGAAGGCTTCTTGGCCTGCCACCGGTTACACTGGAGCCACCCCCGCCACCATTAAGGCGAAAGCTAGACCAACAAGCATCTTTTGAAGTGACAGGGTTACAAACCATTGTGCCCGAACAACCCCCGGAGGAATCGACCATTTTGGACCTTGAAGCAACCGCTCTTGGCTCGGTTGAAACCTCAACCACTGATCTCTTGGCACCTTTTATTGTACCAATTCAATTTCACGAGCGCCAAACAGTGTCGCACACAGCAATGGAAACAAATGTTATTACTTCTTCTGGGAATTCTTCAGTTCCCACCATGGTTGTCACCATAGGAGAGTCATCTCCTAACCTACCATCGTCATTCTGAGCCACCATGGTCTCGACCACAACTACTTCGCACAATGGTCTGAACCCATCTTTGGCGGCGGCCACAACCCCTTTCACACCTTGTGTGACAGGCCCTCTGTTCTCATACGATATGCCTAGTTCGGGTACAAGTCCTGTAGTATCCTACTCCACTTTACAGACTTTGGGTCTGGGGGAAGGGATCTCTAGCGCTCCTCTGCAAGGTCACATGGGGGGCACTCCTGTCCCTTTTAATGTTTTTCCTTATGCAGAAGGTAATATACCTCTTTCGTCCCCTTCACTCGGTGGTTTGCATCAACAATCCGTTGGGCAACCTACACACAATAGTTTATTTGGAGCGGGGAGTCAAGGACCACCTTCGCATAGTATGCCGGTAGGTTCGACACCATTTTCTTGGAACAAAACATTTGGTAACAACACCTTCTCGTCAGCCGCTTTCCTGACTGGGGCAACCCCATTTTTAGACAATCTACTCCTGGGCAGGGTACTATTCTTGCATAGGGGGCAAACTTAGCAGGACCTTGGAATTCAGGGCAAGGATCCGTTCCCTCCTCTAGAATGCCGATCTGGGGTAATTCTTTCCACAATCAATGGAACCATAAACAAACTACTATGCCTATCCCTACGGGATCGACATGGGGTAATCCTTCCCAAAGTCCTTCGAACACAATGCATGTCCAACAATCTATGTCCTATTTGGGAAATCAGTCGATGATGTCTCCACATATGAAAAATCCTTATGCTATCCAGGGCCATGGTTTTTACCAGAATCCAAGCCAGTAGCCAAACTTTTCCTGGAAACCTGGTGCCAGCCAAACTCCAGGACCCTTTTCCCCAGGTTATCAGCAGCAACCCAAACTACCTTTCCTGGCGACTTTACACTTGCCAGATTTGACGAGGTTGTTGAATGGTCCCATTTTTCACAATCCGCATTGGCCTCCTATGCTGACAAAGTTGCCTTCGGACATTCCAAAGTTCGAAGCCAGGCCTAATGAAGATCCAGGAGATCATGTGACTACCTTCCATCTTTGGTGCTCATCTAACTCATTGAAATATAACTTCGTATAGTTGTGATTGTTTCAACATACTCTCATTGGGAGTGCCGCAAAATGGTACATTGAGCTCGATTGCTCAAGATACTCGTCTTTTGGCGAATTGGTGATGGTTTTCCTTAACCATTTCCAGTTACCTGTGAGATATGACGCTGGCACAGGGCTGCTCGCTAGTTTCAAACAGACAACAGCGGACCATATCTCTGATCACATCCGAGAATGGAGACACCGGAAGAGTTTAATCAAAGTACCAGTCCCACCAACATTCCTGCTTGAGTAGTTCCTTAAGTTTTTGGTCCCACAGTTATCCAAAGACGTCATGACATCCAGAGTTTTCTCTGAAGAAGACGCCATCATGAGGGATCAATAGTTTGAGCTCATCTATTTTCAGTCTGGTTTATTATACAACATCTTGCCAGATGTGCCACGTTCAATACTGGATAAAACTAGACAGAGAGATGGACCGCATGCCGATGGTATCATCAGTTCATCACAAACTAAGCCCGCTGAGAAATTGACAAAGCAGTTGCAGCAGTTATCCATACAACACACAACGGCCAGCCAAACTACTTCTTTGGTTTCTCCCCCTACACAAACGTCGGAAGTACACACAGTGCAGTCGACTAACCCAAAGGCCACCCAACAGCCTGAAGGGAAGAAAAAACAACGAAAGAAGGGTAAGGGGGATAAAAAACCCAATGATAATGTTGGCGGGGACAACACTGAAAAATGGAAGGTGAGGTATCCATGCAACTTGTGCACGGAAGACCACCCGACCCATCTATTTCCTCGTCTTGCAGAGGCCCAAAAATTTGTCACACAGCAACAACAGGCGGTGTTGACGAACCCATTTCAGCATGGGAAAAATCTAACTCAAGCCTCTGCAAGTACGGAAAGGGTCAGCCAAGAAAACTGCCTGCCTCTGAACAACCCCTCATCCGCTAACGTATATATGGTTAGGGGTGATGCTTTCATATCGACTAGAGCACATGATTATAGTAAACCAAGCGCTTCTGAGAAGGGTAAAAAAGCTGACCTCCCATCTCTTCCTCTACAGATTGAGAAGACATTGGGAGAAACAATGACATGCATTCCAAAAGGTGCATTTAAAAAGGCTTCTCATAATCCAAATGCAAGGGCTTCCCAGAACTACTCTGTGGTGGAAGATTTATTACAAACCCCTTGTGCGATGTCTACTTTGGAGGTCCTCCAAAGTTTCCCTTCTCAGAGAAAATCCTTGTTAACCTATTTGGGCTCTACTGAGACTTGTAATCCGGGTACCATCATGTTAGATACAACCGACTTAAAACCTCATCTACCTTACCACGTAGCATTTTAGATAGTAGTGGCTTACCCCACGAAATTTTTTACATGGAATATCTTCCACACAGTGGTCGACGAGGGTGCCTCGACATGTGTTATGCCGTTGGCATGTTGGAAGGCCATTGGCCAACCCGTTTTGTCTCCATCACCTACTCTCCTCACTACTTTCAACGGTCGTTCATTCCAACCACATGACATCGTTCCTTCTTTCCCCGTGCAGTTAGGAGGGAAGACCGTGTGTGTTGAGGTAGAGGTAGTCGATGCTCCCCTCGACTATAACCTCTTGTTAGGACGGAGTTGGAATTATGCTATGCAATATGTGGTTGCTACAGTTTTTTGGGTCTTGTTGTTTCCACACGAGGGCCGGATAGTGACCATCAATCAATTGTCTTTCTCCAGACCTGACCCAGCTTTGGGGGCATCCACGGTCCTGCTGATCGATAATCCTCAACCAGGTGTCGTCAACGTAGGAGTTGGTTTGTGCCCATCTTTGATGGGTACTTTTGATTACCCACCTCCTCACGGCGATGTCAAATTTATATCTAATCACCACAAGGTTGAGATTTTTCAAGTGTCGTCGTACCGCATGACTTACTTCGAGGATCCTTGGATTCTTCCTTCCCCATTAGCCATGATGGATGAGACAGGGCACCCAGGCATGTCCATGCCATTATCTGTCGCTGAAGTAGTGTACTCTTTAGTCCAGCAAGCTTCAGCTAACAATGATCTGACTCCTGCACAAGAGTTAGATCCACTTCTAGAGCGTATTTGGGCTCAGGGTTCTCTCGCTAACATCGATTCGTTAGACTTAGTATTTCCTTCTAATGAAGTAGTAATTGAAGAAATGACTAGTACAGACAAACCTTGGGAAGATCTTCATCATAGATCATATTTTCTCCCAGATTTAAGCCGAATCGAAGCAGGAGAATTCACCATGACCATGACAGGAGATCAGCCGTGTCCTATTAATCTCTTAGTTACACATGAAATTTATGCTGAGGGAAATATGGAAACTATCGCTGAAACCATACCAATCAACATCTCCCGAAACCATGGCGTCGTGGAGAACATATTCATCGGGGAATATTGCTCCCTCGAAGAGATTCAAATCTACACGGATCTTTTCAAAGAATTCTGCGACGTTTTTGCCTGGTCTTATGAGGAAATTCCAAGTATTGATCCAAAAATAGTTGAACATGAAATCACAACTTATCCTGATGCCAATCCTGTTCAACAGAATCTTCATCCAGTTAATCCCAAGAAAGCAGCAGCCATCAAGATTGAGGTTGAGAAATTGCTAAAGGCAGGTTTTATCTACCCTATCCATTTGACTCAATGGATGTCAAATCCTGTGCCGGTCAATAAAAAACAAGGCATGATTCGTTTATGTATTGATTTCTGTGATTTGAACAAGGCATGTCCCAAAGATAATTTTCCAACATCGTTCATCGACCAGATCATTGATGAATGTGATGGTTGCGAAGCCTTTTCTTTCATGGATGGTTTTTTGGGATACAATCAAATCCAAATCAAACCCGAAGACCAACACAAAACGACATTCATTTTTCCATGGGGTACATTCGCATATCGTAAGATGCCTTTTGGTCTTAAAAATGATGGAGCCACATTCCAGTGGGCCATGTCTTTCGCCTTTCATGATCTCAAGCATATAGTCGAGGCCTATCTAGATGATTTAGCATCACGATCTCGCAAGAGAATGGATCATCCCACACACCTTATACTAATCTTCGAACGCTGTCGCTATTTTAGGATTCGCTTGAATCCAAACAAGTGCAGCTTCTGCGTAACGTCAGGACATTTGTTAGGTTTCATCGTATCAAAAACAGGGATCATGGTCGATCCTCTCAAGGTGGAGGCAATAATCCAGTTTCCCCCCCCACGCACAGTTCTTCAACTTCAGAGTTTACAAGGCAAGGCGAACTTTTTACGACTCTTCATCGCCAACTATGTCAAAATGACCAAGGTATTTATGCGCCTACTGAAGAAAGACACTCCCTTTTACTAGGACGAAACCATTCAATGCTCTTTCGACACATTAAAACATGCCCTCATAACTGCGCCTTTGCTACAACCACCTAACTATAACAAAGATTTCTTATTATATCTGACTGCCGCAGAGTCAACTATTGGCATGGTTTTATTTCAGGAAGATGATTTGTTCTCAGAATACGTGATCTATTACCCAAGCCGAGGCCTCATAGGATCGAAACTTAATTATTCTCATATCGAAAAACTTGCGTTGGCAAAAGTTCATGCTGTTCAACAGTTTCGTCATTATGTTCTATTTCGCAAGACCACCGTCATTTCTGTCGTGAATCCATTCCAATACATGTTGAAACGACGGGTTATAGGCAGAAAAATCAGTAGATGGATAGTCATCCTCCAGGAATTTGACTTAGACTTGGTTTCATCAAAGTCCAAAAAGTCATTAGTCTTCGCAGAGCTTATTTCGGAACTTCCGGTTGAGTAAGGTGACGTTGTGCCTGAAGAATCGCCTATCCGGGGAGATATGTTTTTTATCACATCTTCATATCCCTGGTACGGAGATATACTTATCTATCTACAGACTTTTAAGTGCCCCACTTTTTCTTCTCATGATGAGCGTCGGCGTATATGCCATCAGGCTAAGAATTATCTCATACTCAATGATACATTGTATCGGAGAGGTGTAGACTACATCTTACGTTGATGTCTCACACATGAGGAGGTAGTCATCATGCTCAACGATTTCCATACCAGAGCTTGTGGAAGTCATTTGTCTGGGTTGGCAACATCCCAAAAGATTCTACGAGCAAGTTACTTCTGGTCGATGCTTATCAAAGATTGTATAGAATCTGTCAAGAAGTGTCATCCGTGCCAAGTCTTTTCTCGAAAGATGAGGGCACATCCCGCAACTATGTTTCCTGTCATCACAGTTGGTCCCTTCACCAAGTGGGGGATTGATTACACTACTTGAAACCCCATGTCAGCAAGGGGGCACAGCTATATCATCGTCGTTGTAGACTACTTCACTAAGTGGGTCGAAGCTATGCCAACATTTTAAAGATGATGGAGAGACTGCAACTCTCTTTTTATTCAACCAGATCATAGCAAGGTTCGGTGTCCCGAGAGAGATTTTTTCTGACCATGGAAGTCACTTTCAAAACCAAATGATGACCGAATTAACATCAAATCTTGGGTTACGACAAGAACATTCATCACCCTACTATCCCCAAGCTAATGGGTAGATGGAAGCTGTAAACAAAACTCTTAAGACTATTCTACAACGAACTATCAACTCAGCCATGTCAAATTGGCATTTGATGTTATACTTGACATTATGGGCTTACCGAACATCTGTTAAGACTGCAACTGATTTCTCACCTTTTCAACTTGTTTACGGGTTGGAGGCAGTCTTTCCCATCGAATGTCAGATCCCATCTCTAAAATTGGTAGTACAATTATTTCCAGACACTTCTCCACTTGAAGAACGGTTAGTACACCTTGAGCATCTCAATGAGCAGTGTCATGATGCAGCCCTGGCCAATGAGGCTCACAAACATAAGGTCAAGTGTCAGTATGATAGATCCGTTCGTCCTCGGATTTTCTCTAAAGGTGACCTTGTCCTGGTCTATGACCAAGATAAGGACCCTCTGGGGGCAAGAAAATTCAAACCCATGTGGTTCAGACCCTTCATCATAAAAGAGGTATTAAAAAAGGGTGCTTATTGTCTGGTTGATTTTGAAGGGAATGCTTTGGCCGAGCCTAGAAATGGGCTCTACCTCAAGAAGTATTACTCATAGGTAGGTCATTGTGGGTAACTTTTTGTAACATATGTATAGTCTTTGTACTATTACTTTTTAGTTTCTTTTAAGTGTTATGGACATGTCAATAATGTTATATTTCGTCAATATGGCAGATGTCAAATGATTCCGAGGTGTTCGTTGCATATGCAGACGGTGCTAGTCGGCACACTCGGAGGCTTGCCTCTGCAGCTTGGGTAATCTTTACACCTCAGGGCTAGTTGTTATCTTTCGGAGGTATATGCTTAGGCGACACCACAAATAATGTCACCAAGTATAGTGCATTTATTGAGTTTCTTTGTGACGCCTTGTCATTGGGTATCTCTCATCTTCAGGTCTATCTCGATGCTCAGCTGGTTGTGTTGTAGCTAAACAGAGTATACTGGGTTCATGATCCAACTTTACACCAATGATTCCTTAGGGTACGTCTCTTAGAACAAAATTTTTATTATATTGCATATTTTCATGTTCCTAGGAGATTAAACCAAATTACAGATACTCTAGCTAATCAAATTTTAGATTGGCATCTTGCACACATATGAAGAACATTGACATAAGCATGTAAATACATATTTGCACACGTGATCCATAAGACACAAAAGATCAAAAAAACCATATATAACATCATAAAAAAACCAGAGTACATAGATGGATGCAAGCGCCTAAAAAATGGGACTAATAACGAGTCACAGGGCTTATGCCCTCAAAAAAATATATACAAGTAAGTGCTTGTGGCACATAAAAAGTCTAAATAGGTCTAGGGCCTATGGGCCCTGTTATAATAGTCCAAATCATGGGCTAAACGCCTAAACAATCGGACCCACGTCCGAGGTGCCCCCACTACATGAGGCTGCATGGATGGTGGCAGGTCCTCTATCTCTACCATCGGGACTGTGCGAGTGAGTGCAGTGAAGTTCCGCTCAACTCGTCTAAGGACCCTCTCAGCCTCCCCGGCTGGGAGGTTCTCTAATACTGTTGCTCGCCCGACAACGACAGCTGTGGCTTCTGGCCGTGGACCCGTGCATAATCGGTAGGTCGCACGGGTCCCACATCTACATGCAACAAACGTATACCCGTCAAATACTCGGGCCTACAAAAAATGATATATATAACAAAAATGACATAAAAATTACATATGCAAACAAAAAAAAAAACTACAAAGGTGGAGACTTACCCATCTCCCCTTGCTCCTCACCAGGAGGCACGAGTATCTTAGGATCTCTAGAAAAATCTATCCCTGCATTTGGGTAATCCTCGATCACAGGGATCTGCCGTGACAACAACACAAAGAAGTCATCATCAAAGGACTCATTGGTCCTTCCACCACCTTGTTGTGGCAATAATACTACCCATCTACACACTGTAGAAAAAGAGGCCTGCTGACGCAAACGCGCCACCCAGGGCACGTCCATTCTCACCAGGACCTTCTCTTTGAACGGTCCGAAGAACTAAAATTCTCTTCAAACCCCCTTATCGGAATTTCTCAACACCCACAGAATATTCTTTATGATCTCCCTTCATTCTATTGGGAAATAGAGCCTCGCGTGATCGCGAGTCCTGCACTTCACGAGATCGGGTCTCACAAATCCCCAAATCCTGATCTGCGATGGCACTCTCTGCACCCCTTATCTCCTCTGACTAACTCCTTTTTCACATGTGACCTGCTAGTCCACAAGACCACGGTCCTTTCCCCTATCAGAAATTCGGACTTCATGAGATTGAAATGCGTAGAACTTGCGTCCTCAGAATCCTTGATTCTCCGATCCCCGATGCCACCTGGCGTGGACTCACGACAAGGCTTGACCTTCCGACACTTTTCCTCTATTCTAGCACCTGGGGCCCACACTCTTGTGGTGATTGGGAAATTACATTTCGGGATTTCACGATTTCTCTTGGCATGATTTCCTTGTCACCAAAAATCCCGAAATGTCGAACCCCGATGCATGTGTGAACTCTCTCCTCCACGTCACTTCTTCCTTCAGTTCTATCGGGTATCGCGAAATCGTGATTTTTGGTGCAACGATTCCATTGTTTGCGGAAACCCTGAAATTTCGAACCCCGACTCCTTCGGATCCTTGGACACGTGTTCCCCAAATCAATGGCTCCGACCGTGTCGAAAAATCACGGATCGCGATTTCACTTTGCAAGTGGTTCACGACTCCTGGAACCCCAATATCCCGAACTTCAACTCTCCGGGATATCTCGCCACGTGTCCTCATGGTTTTGGACAGCTTGGATCCTATCGGGAAATCGTGGATCGCAATTTCAACATGTTTGAGTCTCTTGTCTCTGGAAACCCCGATGTTCCGAACGTCGACTCGTCAAGATATCCTGCCACGCGTCCTCGTCGATGGATGGTTCAAAACTCCCATCGAAAAATCATGGATCACAATTCTAACAAGAGAGAGTTCTATGTCTTCGAAAACCCCGAAATGTCGAACCCCGACTCGCTCCGGATTGCTGACACGTGTCCCGTCCGAGATCTATGGCTATAATCCTTTTTCGGGATTTCGGGAACCACAAGGTCCCGATTCTCTTCCTTAACAAAATCCCGATGACCTTGATATCCCAATCACTCCTCCAGGACTCCTCATTTTCTCACTGGGGCTTAAACCCTATGCAACTTCCCGAGATCTAATGGCTAACGAGATTTCGTTGATCTCCTCTACGAATCCTGACCGTCGATTTCTCTTCTCCTTTCTTAAGGACTTCTTGGCACGAACTCTCCTGCTCGGTCCTACCTCGGCACAACTCCTGTGCTCTCCTTTAATGGTATCACGAAGGTGCTATACCTCCTGAGCATTTCCACTCTAATTCCTCAGAGGAACTTGCGCGCACTCCTTGCGCTCAACACTCAACAACTTCCTAAGTGTTGAATCCTTCCGACTCTGCGCACTTCCTGCAGCAACAGTCTTAGGTCTCCTTTGCTCAGATTTTACAACTGAGACTTTACTTAGCCTGTGCACTCCTTGCACAGCTTTAGCAACCCACTTTCACTTCTAAGAGCTTTGAGAACAAGAGTTTGACTACTGGGCCTTCATCAACGCACTCCTTGCGGATGAATTCAACTGCACACCTTGCAGGAATCTCCTGGCTCAGATAGGGAAACAATCGTAACTCACTCCACCTCCTCTCAGACTTCTATATTAACACATGAAATCATATGCACAACATAACAACAATGCCTAACAGGAAGAAACATTAGAGAATTCAACACACATACACAGAGAATAACACAACAACCATGAATCTGAATCAACTTCTTCTATTAATTCAAGATCTATACATGGTTGTTCTTCTACAGCTCTCTGCTATTCTCCTATGCTATAGATTCTTCTAACTCCTGTTGCCTAATGTTACAATGATACAAATGAGGGTGTCTATATCCGGTTTCCCTCCTGCATTCTAAAAACTGTCTAATCTAAGAATTCAATTCTATCTACCTGCAACTACTACTATAAATGCCTTTGTCTATCTCAGACAAGAGCATATGGATCGAGGTCTGATTACATTCTTACCAAGGCACCTAAAACAAATGATCTCATTTATATTCAGCGCATCAACTTCAAGTGAAAATTTTAAAAATTCAACAACTTGCGCTGGACGTCTTCCAGTTGTCTTCTGCATCCACATTGGTTTTGCTTGTCGTGAGGGATGCTCCTGCATCATACTTCCTCGATTGAAAATTTGCATGGGCTCCTGTACATGAGCTCCTGCACAGTATGTCCATGCTTCTGAATCTCTGCTTCAGTCTCCCAGCTGGCATCTTCAACTGGATGACCCTTCCACTTAACCAAATATTAAAAATATTCTTTCCTCTTGGTTTTCTTACCCACTCGTTTGTTCAGTATCTGCTCCATCTGTGGCTTCTCTGCAACTGACATCTGCTTCTGCCACTGGACTTCTGGTTGATCATCACTTTCTTCTCCTGCTTCATCAGATCTATATGGATATAAATCCAAAACATTAAATATTGGAGATATTTCGATCCCATCTAGTAACTCAATTTCATAAGCATTCTATCCCATTTTCTTCAAGACCTTGCATGGCCCAATTTTCTTCATTTTCAGCTTGTTGTATGTTCCTCTCGGGAACCTTTCCTTCCTCAAATGTGCCAGAACCAGATCACCAACTTCGAATTGAAGTTGTCTCCGATGTTGATTTTCTCTGTGCTTGTACTCCTGGCTTGACTTCAACAGTTGCTCCTTCACCTGGCTGTGAAGTTCCATCATCGCTTTAGCGAATTCTCCTGCACTAGCGCTGCTAGTATCGGTCTGTCATGAATCCCTCAATTCAGAAACCCCTCTCAGTTACGTTCCATATACAATCTGGAATGGACTTTTCCCTGTGCTCCGATTTAGTGATTCATTGTAAGAAAACTCCGCTTGCGGTAATATGCTATCCTAGATGCTATGGTGCTCTGTCACCAAGCTCCTCAACAAATCTCCTAGACTTCTGTTGACCACTTCTATTTTTCCATCTGTATGAAGATGATAAGCAGATATAAACATAAAATTAGTTCCTATCTTCTTCCACAATGTTCTCCAGAAATTCCCTATGAATTTTGTGTCCCTGTCCGAAACTATGCTTTTTGGCAATCCATGGAGTCGCACAATCTCTTTGAAAAACAAATTTGAGATGTGAGTCGCATCGCTGGTCTTCTGGCATGGAATAAAGTGTGCCATCTTAGAAAACCTGTCAACTACCACAAAGATTGAATCAACACCTCTTTGTGTCTTCAGAAATCCCAATACAAAATCCATGCTAATTTCATCCCACGGCCTCTCAGGTATGGGTAATGGTTGATAAAAACCCGCATTCTGTTTCCTTCCCTTTGAATGTTGGCAAATTCTGCATCTATCCACAAACTTCTTGACTTCTGATCGCATCCCTGGCCAAAAGTATGACTCACTCAGCTTTGCAAATGTCTTATCATGGCCAAAATGTCTAGCCAATCCTCCATTGTGCTTCTCCTTCAACACGTTATCCCTCATGGAGCAATTTGGAATACACATTTGATTGCCTTTGAATAACAATCCATCCTGGATCACATACTCTATCCACTGGCTTCTGTCTCTGAGAACTGGATTCTCAATTGCTTCATAAGCTTCCTTAAAGTCTGAATCATCTGCATACATGTCTTTAAGATCATCAAAGCCTAACATCCTGACTTTGAACTCCTGCAACAACAAACATTTCCTGCTCAAAGCATCAACAACTTTGTTAGCAGTACAGAAATATGTTTTATCACAAAAGTGAAATTTTGCATGTATTCAACCCATTTAACATGCCTCTAATTCAACTGTTCCTGTTGAGTCACAAATTGTAATGCATGGTTATCACTATATAAAACAAATTCTTTTGGAATTAAATAGTGTCTCCATTTATTCAATGCCTATATGATGGCATAGAACTCTTTATCATATGTGGAGTATTTCTCTTTTTCCTCATTCAGCTTCTCACTGAAATATGCAATCAACATGTCCTCCTAGCTCAAGACTGCTCCAATTGCAAACCCGCTTGCATCACATTTTACCTGAAATGTTTTTTGAAAATCTGGCAACACCAAAACCGGTTGCTCTGTAATCTTTCGTTTCAACAAATTGAAACTCTTCTCAGCCTCTTCCATCCAATGAAAAGATTTATGTCTTTTCTTCACTGTATCCATCATTGCTGCGCTAATTCCTCTGAAATTTCTGATGAATTTCCGGTAGAAACTAGCCAGTCCATGAAAACTCCTCACTTCAAACACGTTCCTTGGTGATGGCCAATTCTTGATTACCTCCACCTTATCTGGATCCATCCTTAATTCATTTGCAGATATAACAAACCCCAAATAGATGAGTTATGTCTTCATGAATGAGGA
>ML800976.1:75118-96542 GCA_009831015.1 Picea engelmannii | reverse complement strand
AGGTTCTCAATGATATCCAAAGGTATAATTGAGCCCCCAAAATGAATCTTCTCGACGATACCTTTCCAACGAGCTATCACACACCTAAAACAAATATTGTATGGAAAAGTTACAACCCCGGGAAGTTGATGTACCAACTTACCCAAAGGGGGCCCACATGACTTTTGGCGCTTCATCTCCTAGGGTTAGGTTTTTGGATGTATAGAACTTTTGGCATTCCCAATTATTGTAAAAATTCCTCCAGAGCCTCATTGTAGCCATCTTCTTGCGAATGCGAGTAGTCGTCACATCTCTTCTCAGAGATAAGCTGCCACCATTCTAGCGAGTCTTTCACTCTGTATTTTTACAGTCTCTGTACATTTATTTCATTAATAGAAATCGTGTATTACTGTATCTCTGTGTTTATGGTTGCATCTCTGATACATTTTTGTTATATTATTGAATATCTGCAATATATCTGTGCATTTATTTATTATATCTCCGCTCTCATTTCGTGCCGAAAATAATCCGGATCGTAGCAGCTCTTCTGCATCCAGAATCCCTTCATAAGCTAGAATGTCCATCCTTGTTTTTGAACTCATTCGAGCGATAGCCTTAATTAAACGCTCATTGGATGCATCTTCTGCTGGGATTTCTTCTTCTTCATGTCCAACATCACCTTCAACCTCGGATTCACTGATATCTCCTGCATCAGCGTTTTTCCTTTGTCTTATCTCCATGTCCTCCATTCTGGCATGAAGATTTCGCATTCCTCTTTCCACGTCTGGATTTTGTCCTTGCCTACCTCTTTCTCTGGACATTTATCTTCCTCTGGACAACTCCCTTTCCTCCTCTGGATCGGGTGATTGTCTGCCTCTTCTCCTTGGCGGCATGGTGTATTCTCCTTTTCCTCTGCTACAGAAAGTAAAGAAACTCTTCTATTCTCTGATACCACTTGACACAAACGCGCCACCCAGGGCACGTCCGCTCTCACCAGGACCTTCTCTTTGAACGACCTGAAGAAATAAAATGCTCTTCAAACCCCCTTATCAGAAGTTCTCAACACCCACAAAATATTCTTTATGATCTCCCTTCATTCTATCGGGAAATCAAGCCTCGCATGATCGTGAGTCCTGCACTTCACGATCTCGGGTCTCACAAATCCCCGAATCCCGATCTGTGATGGCACTCTCTACACCCCTTAGCTCCTCTGACTAACTCCTTTTTCGCATGTGACCTGCTAGTCCACAAGACCACGATCCTTTCCCCTATCGGAAATTCGAACTTCGCGAGATTTAAATGCGTAGACCTTGCGTCCTCAGAATCCCCGATGCCACCTGGCGTGGACTCACAGCAAGGCTTGACCTTCCAACACTTGTCCTCTATTCTAGCACCTGGGGCCCACACTCCTGTGGTGATCGGGAAATCGCATTTCAAGATTTCACAATTTCTCCTGGCGTGATTTCCTTGTCACCGAAAATCTCGAAATGCTGAGCCCCGATGCACGTGTGAACTCTCTCCTCCACGTCACTGCTTCCTTCAGCTCTATTGGGTATCGTGAAATCACGATTTTTGGTGCAAGGATTCCATTGTTTGTGGAAACCCTGAAATGCCGAACCCCGACTCCTTCAGATCCTTGGACACGTGTTCCCCAAATCAACGGCTCTGACTGTGTCGGGAAATCGCGGATCGTGATTTCACTTTGCAAGTGGTTCACGACTCCTGGAACCCTGATATCCCGAACTCCAACTCTCCAGGATCTCTCACCACGTGTCCTCATGGTTTTGGATGGCTTGGATCCTATCGGGAAATCACGGATCATGATTTCAACATGTTCGAGTCTCTTGTCTCTGGAAACCCCGATGTTCTGAATGTCGACTCGTCAGGATATCCTGCCACACGTCCTCGTCGATGGATGGTTCAAAACTCCCGTCGGAAAATCGCGGATCGTGATTCCAATAGGCGAGAGTTCTATGTCTTCGAAAACCCTGAAATGCCGAAGCCCGACTCGCTCTGGATTGTTGACATGTGTCCCGTCCAGGATCTACGACTATGATCCTTTTTTGGGATTTCGGGAACCACAAGGTCCCGATTCTCTTCCTTAACAAAATCCTGATGACCTTGATATCCCGATGACTCCTCTGGGACTCCTCGTCTGCTCACTAGGGCTTAAATGCTGCGCAACTTCCCAAGATCTAATGGCTGATGGGATTTTGTCGATCTCCTCTACGAATCCTGACCATCGATTTCTCTTCTCCTTTCTTAAGGACTTCTTGGCACGGACTCTCCTGCTCGATCCTACCTCAGCACAACTCTTGTTCTCTCCTTTAATGGTATCATGAAGGTGCTATACCTCCTGAGCTTTTCCACTCTGATTCCTCAAAGGAACTTGTGCGCAATCCTTGCGCTTAGCACTCAACAGCTTCCTAAGTGTTGAATCCTTCCGACTCTACGCACTTCCTGCAGCAGCAGTCTTAGGTCTCCTTTGCTCAGATTTTACAACTGAGACTTTACTTAGCCTGTGCACTCCTTGCATGGCTTTAGCAACCCACTTTCACTTTTGAGAGCTTTGAGAACAAGAGTTTGACTACTGGGCCTTCATCAACTCACTCCTTGCGGATGAATTCAACTACACACCTTGCATGAATCTCCTGGCTCAGATAGGGAAACAATCATAACTCACTCCACCTCCTCTTAGACTTCTATCTTAACACATGAAATCATATGCATAGCATAACAACAATGCCTAACAGGAAGAAACATTAGAGCATTCAACACACATACACAGAGAATAACACAACATCCATGAATCTGAATCAACTTCTTCTATTAATTCAAGATCTATACATGGTTGTCCTTCTACATCTCTCTGCTATTCTCCTATGCTCTATATTCTTCTAACTCATGTTGCCTAATGTTACAATGATACAAATGAGGGTGTCTATATCCGGTTTCCCTCCTGCATTCTAAAAACTGTCTAATCTAAGAATTCAATTCTATCTACCTGCAACTACTACTATAAATTCCTCTGTCTATCTCAGACGAGAGAATATGGCTCGAGGTCTGATTACATTCTTACCAAGGCACCTAAAATAAATGATCTCATTTATATTCAGTGCATCAGCTTCAAGGGAAAATTTTAAAAATTCAACAACTTGCGCTGGACATCTTCCAACTGTCTTCTGCGTCCACATTGGTTTTGCTTGTCGTGAGGGATGCTCCTGCATCACCTGATGTCCTCGTACTACTTCCCGAGGACTAAAGCTCGGAACTCTCTCAAAGAAGAATGAACACAAAATTGTCCTGAACCTGAAGTTCCTTTGTGTCCGCTATCAACAATCTGTCAATTGCTTCTTAATGCACTCGAGCAGTGTGGTACTCTAGTCAAAAATATGTTCATTCAAGCACTGGATAACACAGTTCATCTGTGCGCGAGACGCCTGATGCAAGGCTGTTGAACTATTAATCCGCCCAATCAGTAATAATATCACCTGCAGTGATAGGTTAGTGATCTTACTTATGGGTACCTGGGAGCCCACAATGTTAGTCCCAGCCTCATAGTGCTTGACTATCAATTCCGATATCTTATACGGTCCCACAGGAAATGTCCTGAAGTTGACTGGTTCCCCTCTCCTTGAGAGGCCAGTCAAAAAGTAGATATCCTCGGTGGTGGGCACCAATGATTGCCCCTCTAGCATGAAGGCCTCTGTATCAGGGTGCCAGTAGTCAATCAAGGCATTCAGTAGCCTTGGTTTCACTCGCATAAATGGACACGGGAAGAACTTAAGTAAACCACATTGCATCAACACGGCCACGACATTCAGATATCCCGCGACCAACTCAATGACTGCTTCATGCTCCCTCTCCCTCCACTGGACATACATTCTACCAACACAGCAAAGTTCAGGGGGGTTAGTAGGCTATTTGGTTCTTTTTTCTATTAAAAAGGGGGTCCACGCTCTCTGTTTAAGTGACAGTCACGTGTACACGTGGGCAGTCTTTAATTTGCCCGTGGGTACACGTGACCTGTCCATAGACAACCCACATGGACCTAGGGCCGACCTTTTTAAGGTCGACGCCCACCCAAAAAATGAACTTAAAGGAAAAATTGAAGAATTGAATAGCTAGATAGGAAAGTTTGTACTTACTTGGTCCAAGCGGAAGTTTGTTTCGTCCAAGCGGAAGTTTTTTTCGTCCACTATAGCTCCTAGAATCACCGTTTTTAGCAAAGGGGGTCTTTTGGCTACAGAGTCAATTTCCAAATCAGCAATAGTGATAATGAGCTGCCAGCTTCTATTTATAGACTTTTTGGCCTCTTTTTGTCACTTTTTTGGCCTCCCTTATCAGTTTCTTTATACCAAAAACCATTTAGAGTGATTCAGGAGTTATATGGGAGGGATTTGATCAGGTATTGGGACATTTTTTTTGAGTTTTGAGAAAATTTTGACGGTCCATGAAATTTTTTCCAAGAATCAACTTGACCATATAGGTTAGGTTACTACCTCGACTTTTGCATCTCGGTGTCTTTTTCCTCTGCTATAGGATCGATCTCATCAGGCTATGACATGAAACCATCATATCTGCTTTAGAAGTGTCGCAACTTAGCGGTAGAGCTTACCAGAACATGGATGCCCTAGGTAGGTCATGGTTGCATTATGGTGTCCATTCCGTCTCTAAAACACTGTAGGCTCGGGAGTCCTTATAGTCTTTCCTGAATATGAGTTTGAGCCTCATTTGCATGATTCTTCTTCTCTCTTTGTCTCACCCTCAGGACTCCCAAAAAATAACGGGTCTCCTTTTAATCCCTTTTCAGACCCTCTAAACATGAAAAGATTGTCAAGCGATCTTGTGGATTTTCACGCTCGTTAAACTGAAATTTGAAGTCACGTATGTCCGGTGGTAGTTTACCCCTTTTTCGGTCCAGATGGTTAGCTGTATGAACAAAGGTATACTCTATAGAACTTTCGTTCTTTAGAAGAGTACTCTTAGGTATAATTTTATTCCTTTTTCGAGCCTGAGGGACTAAACTTACGAAAAAGAAACCCCCACGGAGTCCATAGTTAAGCTCTTTTTAGACTCCCTAAAATTGAAAAGATCGCCGAGTGACCTTATTCTTTCACACTTGTTAAATTGGTCCAGAAGAATATTCCTAACGGAGTCCATAGTTAAGCTTTTTTCAGACTCCTTAAAAGTGAAAAAATGGTCGAGTGATCTTGTCCTTGTCACACTCGTTAAAATGGTTTTGAATCGATGTCTAATCGGTGCTAGTTTACCCCTTTTTCGAACCGACTAGACTATCTTCGAAATAGGTACCCCAGTGGAGTCTCCTTTTATGTTTTTTCAGACTCTCTAAATATGACAAACCATCGAGCTTACCTTCTCTGGGCTCATTAAACTTACATCGAAGGACTTTACCATTGTGTGTTTTATCAACCGCATTTGCATACCTTATCCACCAGCTTTGTGACAATTTTCTTCTGCGTCTTAACACCTTTGGCCGTCGGAGGATTTTTCTCGAGTATCATTTTACTAGAACATCAGTCTTGTCCTTGTGCCTTGAGCTTGTATGTTTGCAATACTCGTTCCTCCATTGTAACGTAATATTCCTTTATTCTTTTTCCACAATTATTGAAAAGAACAAAAAAAATCAAATATACCCCAAAAACAGGATGGGAAAAGTATTTTCTTTATTGGCAGCATAATGAGTCACCCTTGGATAAAGCACATCTATCTGTTTGTTCATCAGACTATGGGATGTAGTATGACCTTATGAAGCTTTTCTTTCTATATAGAGTTGTGTCCTCCACCATTTGGTTATTCTTCCAAACATATGGAGAGTTTGCGTTGCCTCCTGCTTCGTAGACTTATGATTAACATTCATGCTGCCTGAGTTTCATCACTTGTCGTGCTATTGTCCAAGGGAAGTTTTTCACTAAGCCTGAGTTGGCCCCTCTACAATGTGTCTTTTGTCTGCATAATCGGCCATCTTGAGCGTCCAATCAAGTCCTTGTTCGAAATCATTGAAGCCTTCAGTCCGATGATCAATATTATCAAGTCCATGACTGACGAGCCATCAAAGACCTCTGGGTAGTGTAGTCGTACACTCATATTACACTCCTACCTGAGTTTTGGAAGATTTTGAAGTTGTTGCTCAAGCTCTGAAGATATCATCTCCAACCATCAGGCCGAATCAACTTCTGGAAGATGGATACTCTATATGTATATCTTTCTGATTTCGAGATGTAGCTCCGTTGTGTATTTTTCGTGGCTACTCTTTACAGTTATTTGACATGGATCTACAGTGTATTTGATTGGTAGCCATGGTTCTATTTTTATCCTGAGCATGGGTATGCCCGCCTCGGTGAGACATTTGTTATTTTGCAGACGACACCTCCCGGCTCCTGATCCTTGGGCTCAATCGTTCGGCACATCAGTAAAGATTGGTAATGTATTTCGGCCATCAGATGCTCTTCTGACCTCACACATTAGGGGGAATTTGTTATAACCCTAAATTACACCACACATGCTTACCTGGCATCAGGCCAACTCATATCCTTTCTTTGCCAAAAACACTGCTGAACAACTCTTTGAAAATCCTCTTGTGTAAAGGCACACGTGCCCTAACCCATTACTGTGCCCGTGTACACGCTAGTTGACCCAAAACAGCCTACGTGGACTGACAAAAGCATGAAAAAAGGAAAGTTGTCGATGGAACAAAAAGCTATGGGTGAGTTAACTGAAACTCCCGGAAAAGCATGGCCGAGGGTTCGTCCAAATACCTAGCTCCTTCTAGCCTATAAAAGAAGGGGTAGGGGTACCATTTGGAAGGAGGAAGAATATAGCAAAGAAACTCTGCCCATTTATGTATTCCATTGTCCCAACCCTTTAGCCTTTCCTAATGACAAAGGAGATTTAAAGCAAAGCAGTTGAAGGACAGAAGAAGAGGAGCCCAGGATCAGGTTCAAGGAGCGGTGCCGGTCTCAGCTTTTGTAAGTTGACTCATTTTAAGTAATAAAGAGAATGCTTTTCCCGTCCCAATTCATGAAATTTTTATGGTTTGATTAGTTTATGTTTGATTTCTAACCCGTGAGTATATAATTAGTATGCATGCATAGTTGTTGCTCGTCTTGAATGTAGATCAACTTTGGAAGGAATATTGCGAACAAGTAATCAAGCACAACGAAGGATCGACATCAAACATCGGTAACGAGGTAGGTTGATCTTTCCATGCATTTACTAAGAAAAGGGGATTTAAATCTAGGGATGAAGTTAGAAAGTAATTTCTATTCGGTCATATCTGCATGCAAAGTTTGAACTCTATTTGCTAGTTTGTAGGGTGTTTTTCCCCAACAACACTAGAGCCACCACTAAATGTCATCTTGTGGATGATGGGTGAGGGATAAAAATATGATCTCGATGAATCAAAAAAATTTATCCTTAGATCACTTTGTTGGGTTGACAACACAACGTTCCTTCTTCCTATTTCAACAATAGGATTAATTTAAGATAATAAGCCTCTTCTTCTTCTAGAAACACGAGAATCTAAGGACATGAAATAAAGGCTAAAACTGAAGGAACAAGAAGGTTACTGTTGATTTCTAGGTTGTCTACGTCTAGCTTCCAATCATTCTTGAGCACTAATATCTTGTTCAATCGCTTCCCATGAATGATTAAGCTTAGCACGAGTATTGGCTGTGTCTAAAATGGTGTTAAACAGATTCAAAGCAATGCTGGTCTGATCTTGAAGATCGGGCTCAATATTGGGCTGCCTTGCAATAGGCACAGTCATTAAAAAATAAAACAGTCAAAGAATCAATATCAGAAAAACAGATGTATTCAATGATAATCAAGAATAAAAATTAACCAGAGAGATATCGAAGATCTCCCCAATATGGTCGACAAATAAATGTTGAGGAAAATATATGAAATGATCTTACTCAAGCATTTTCAGATTCTTCTTGGCTAGAGAAAAATAGACCGAAATATCACCCTATGTTTATAGCCATCAAAATTAATATCTTAACTCACAAGTATTGATTACAAGTTCTTAGGATATTCTTTTTATAAATAAAAGCTTGCTGAAAAACTCATTGTTTATATGAATTTCTGAATATAACAGTTGCTGAAATAAATATAGAGGTAGAAGTAAAAACACCAAGTCGATAATCAAGACAGATGAGACATAAAACAATCCTTTATTTCATTCCAATTCACCAAAGAGTCATTCTCTTTAAAAAAAATCGTGAAGAAGTTTTGGACCAAAGTCAAACTTAGACATCCCTGATGAAACATACAAAAGGACCTCCGACAGAAAATAAAAAACTGAACTCTAAAAGTTTGATCATCTTGCCACAAATTGTTGCCCACTCGACTTTACACAATAGCCTTTGTCAGTGATGAAAAATAATTCACAAACAAAAAAGTCTACACAAACTATCAAATATAGATCAACACCTCTGAAAAACAAGTGTCTGAAAGGTGTAATTCAACCCTAATTCTTGATGTCTACAATAAGACCCTGCTATCATAAAAAAGAATTAGGCCTTGAATAAATTAAGGAATGAATGAAAACTGAACTATCTCAACACAAACTCAAAGAGAAAACCTTAGTGTGCTTCTCCTTCTATCCTCCTTTGTTACTCCCTTTCCTTTTCCCTTTCAACAAATTAGAATTGGTTGAAGTAGTTGAACTACCTCATTAGTTAAGTTAACTAAAAACTCAACCATCTTTTTAGTTAGGGGGAAAAGTAATAAATCATAATAAGGGTTTTAAATAAATAATAACTAGTAGGTGGGACCTCTTGTGACTCCCATTTAGCTCTTAACAATCATAACATAACTAGTTAATTAAACAAGAACATGTCTTTTTGTGACTCCCATCATCACATGCATGTTTGAAAATTTATCTCATTGATATTTGACATTATTTTCAAAAATACATTACTCATATATCCAAAAAAAAAACACGTTGTCCAAAACTTCTGAAGTCATCTATCATCAACAATAAATAAAATAAAACTCAAAATCCATATTTTCCACTCTAATATGCAATCTTTCCCTTGTTGTTGTTGTCACCTTTTGATCTCTCTAAATTTTCCTTTGGTTGTGCTGATCCTTTAGGCCTAATCTCATTGATCACATGAGAACAATTGTCCCTCAAATGCATCCGGGAGGACATAGATTTATCAGAGTCATTGGAGGGTGAGGAAGGGGCGATAATGGATTTTCCTTTGTCAGGGGCATGGTGAGCCTCGGTTTTCAACCTTTTTCTAGCATGGGAGGAATGAACAAGTGAGTGGAAAGGGGTAACTTGGACCATCTGATTGTTAGGCGGGGAAGCAGGTAAATACAAATTGGGCCAGACACGATGTTGGGAGATTGTCGGGTGGACAATCTCTTTCCATCCATCATTTTTGGGAACCTCGAGTTGCAATGAGACATGAGGGGGCACGTGAATACCAGGGGCTTATGGAGCTTGGAAGGGAGGCCTTTCAGGCCTTGGTTGGACCACTAATTTCCCAATCCAATTGAAAAACCCATCCTAAAATAGTTGGCCCAACTCTTGTGAGTCAGCATCAAAGTGTATGGGGAATATTGTCCTTCTTGGGCCTCTGTTCCAATTACCTCTCCCTCAGTTGCCTCTGCCATGGCTACATCGGCTAAAAAATATCATTCCTCTATGCATGATTGATTAGAAAATAATTTCTTTAACAATTATACATGACAAATCCTTTTAAAAATATGAAATAAATTTTGGCTCAACAACATATCAGACTCATGCAATCCAATCCATACAAATTGTTTAATCATTGTCAATGAGTAGGGGGTGAACAAAGGTTCTGGGATAATCAAGGGGTTTGTATTGAGTGGAAATAAAATGTTAAAATGAGGGGGAAAAGGATCATGGTTACTATCCACAAACAACAAAAAATCAATTGTAATATAAACCAAAGAACATGTCACTATAATCCATCCAAGAAACTGCGATTTCAAGCTATTACAATACATAATTCTCTTAATTGTAATTAAATTTTAGGAATAGGGAGTGAAAAATGAATATGGGAAGGCGAGGGGATTATAATTAGCGAAAAGTGAAATAATGGTAGGGAGGAGAGTGGATACTATTCATAAAACTAATTAAGTAATCCATAAAACCATTTTATATCAAACGCAAAAGATCCAACACCAACCAAATAATCATTGTGATCAATTAAACAACTATTGTGCATAAATCAATCAATTCTGTGTAATAACTTGCTCATTGTTTGCAATTAAATCCTTAACACGGTGTCATCAAAACAAGACAACATGTCTTCAAAAACAACCTGTAGAAGAGTTTTGTTTCGTCTCATTTGTCCCATTTAATATTCAAAACAATTTCCAAATGAACACACAGTCAATTGTTTCCACTTTGTTCAACATCAAAACATCAACCATTGTTCACGAATTATTTCCTCAATCAAACACAAACACAAAAATTGTGCCCGATTCCATTCCTCTAAACAATTTAATAATCAAATTGCAATGAAATCATACTGTAAAAACGATCCGTGCCCATCTCTGATGGTGTAACCAACGATATCCATAACCATATGAATTTGATAGCCAAGTCACAACTATCAAGATTTTAAAATTGCAATACTCCTGATTGGAAATTAAAATACACATCAACAACAACCATCAATTCAACTTATTATAATATAAGAGACAACAACTGTGTATCCAAACCCATTTCTCAAATCAACCAAATTAAACCATGTTGAGCTATAGAATCGATTGTTATAATAACAATGCAGTGACTAGATGTCGATAATCACAACCACTGTCAATGATACTCCACCAACTCAAAACAATCAATGGTATACCGACTAGCTCCATTTATTAAAAGAGGGCTTGGAATAATAAAAAAGAGTTGTGAGTAATCAAGGGTTCGCTCTGTGGACCAACACAAGGAGACTGGAGTCGACCTTCAACAACAAGTGAGAGACTCTCGAGACAATACAGTGAACACACAATCCATATCACCAATAGCTTCACAATGATGGTGAAATTTCATGAGATAGGAGAGACTATGACTAGAGGAGCAAAGGCTTCTTCTAATAACATTGAGAACACACAGGGCATAACCCTCATGGTTTTTGAAAATCGACCCGTGCAATGCTGATATAAAAATAGACCCATGAAATAACAATAAACCCTAAATAAATAATCTTGATAGCCACCCAACCAACTTGCAGAAACCACAATTATACACGAACCCACGATTGGGAAAAAACCATACCAATGACCCATGATGGTTCCAAAATCAAATGCCATAACCAAATACGACTGAACAAGTTTACAAGAACTGTGTGGAGATGGCCAGCAAGTATAGACCATATGAAACCCTCCAAGAAAAACCCATAAGGATGACATATAGACTTCATGGCTTCTATCACTTAGAATAATTAATGAAACTATGACTTTAACCATTATTGTAATGCAAACCACACAAACAATCCATTCCAGAGAACATCACAATTTTACATAGTTTCCAGTCTCGAGAAAGCACATACCCATACCGGGTTCATGGATGGTGAAAAAGACATACCTGTAACCAAGAAGCCTTAAAAACACGAGCTTAGTTGAGCAGTTCTTCCCTCACCTAAAAGTTGGAGCATAACCACAACGAAACAGAATTGAACAATAGCCAAGCTAGGGTGACGGCCAGTGGGAGAGGTATGGAGTGACATGCAGTAAATTCATGTCACCTCCATCCTCCACTCATTCAATTCCTTACTACACGCCAGCCAACCCTTCATTAATTCATTTAGTTAATCTATGCATCGATCTTAACATCCATCACTTGTCAAATGCGCTACCCTATATCTCATTAACCATTTCCAACCTCACCATAACGCATATCACATGTGTCTCCATATAACTCAATAAATAATGTAGCCACTAACCCTGTTAGCTAGGACTAACAACAATCCTTAAATTCTAATGCATGTAGTGTAGCATAGTAGCATAGTTTAATTTTTTCCTTAGATTTTTTCCATATGGCTCTTTTCACTTACTCTTATTTCATATTACTAACATGTGTCTTGTGCAGGTGCAACATGTAAGAGATCATAGTGCTAAATAGCAAAGTGATAACAGTGAATATAGGTCATTCTCACAATATGGAATTTAGAGATTAGAGCAATTAGAAAAACACATAATACACATTTCCATCTGTTATTATGTCGCAAATAAAACCAATAAATCATCGATCATATAGAACCCTGTAAGTAGTGTCGAACAACAACATAAACATCAAATAAGAACTAGATCTAATCTCCTAATCTACAAGGGGGTCCCACCTACTAGTATTATATATATATATATATATATATATATATATATATATATATATATATCATTAGCTTATAATAATAGGCCTTAGAAACACTTTGTGGGTAAAATCCTCATTGGGATTTTTATCGTCAACATGTCATTCATTGGAAATATATTTTTTTTATATATACATTGCACATTGATCATAGTGACTGTGGGCTTAAGGACCGTTGGAGGATTGGTAAATGATCAGATCAAAGTGTGACCGTCGAATATGCAAGAACATACCAAGGGTAGGGATTGATTGCAGAGTGAAAAGGGAGAATTAAACAACGCATTAATTCCAATCCCGCAATTAGTCTAGACCGTCGATCACCACCCACCAAATAGATCTACGGTTGGCATTCGTTCCACTACCAATGAGAATTGTTACATTGTGAAGCTCGATGATAGTTTTAAATGTCATGCTAGTTGGGACCCCACAATCATCCCTAATCGTTGATGTACTCCGAGACCATTCTCGACCGATGGATCACTTTAAGTGGAAGGATAGGATAAACAAAGACAAATACCGTTTGATATGAAGTCCCGAAGTAAATGAGGACCATCTGATCTATTCAGAGCATGCATAGGTAGCAATGGTCAACTTCGGTGTTGACCACTTCGGGAGAAAAGGGTTAATAACAAGTAAGATCACCCGAAGGCCGAAGTACTGAAGAAAATGTTAACCGTCCAATATGAAGAACACTTCGGGAGATATCAAGACCGTCAGATCATGTTTAATGGAAGGACAGAGTAAGCCACAAATGTCCTAAAATAGACGTAAGTCGTCTTATTTGAGGAAACACTTCGGGAGATATCCTGACCTTCAAATCGAGGAAAGTAGAAGGATAGGATAAGCGAGGCCAAAGTCCCGAGATCCTAAATAGTTGAATTCTCGAAATACGTTGGATCGTGTTAAGCCTTTTCGGTTTAAAGAATGACCATTAAATGAAGTCAAGTTACTCGAAGGTTACACTTCGAGGAATCTCACTTCAGGAGAATTGGGAAGTGGAGAAATTGAATTACTCAAAGTCTCGAAGGCTGGAATGAATAAGGACCGTTAGATTTGGAAAAAACATGATGACCTTTGGATCAGGATGATGGTCAACTTCGACGCTGACCACTTTGGTGAAATTGAGTTGAGAACATGTAAATTCATCCGAAGGCTAAAGTTTCGAAGTCACAAGGTTAAGACACGTAGCACTCACATTGAGATCCCACGTCATCAACAGTGAAGTCAACAAGTTACATCACTTTGGGAGTTTTTACTTTGGGAGTTTCACCACCAGCAAATGTCTGAAGTCCCAAAGTCTCGAAGGCCGAAGTCTCGAAGTGGACATGAGTAGTCCAATCTGAAGAACACTTTGGGACTATTCTCGACCATTGATCAAGTACAGTGGAAGGATAGTGCAAGTTGAAGTGTTAATCGACAACAAATGGTCTCCATCGTTTTATGACTTACTCAACATGTGATCACTCAGGAGGAAAATTGAGCAGCGATTATCCAAACCTACAAATTCTCAAACTCCCTAAATAAACATGAATCGTTCACTCATCGGGAGATTGAAACATGATCGTTGATTTTGATAAGTGATCAAGAACTCGCTTGGCCTAACGCCTGGTCACTGCATGTGGTCATATGGAATAAGATAAATAAAGATAAAAGATAATGCATCACTTAAGTTGACAAGCCCATGGTTTTGCGTTGTCGGTCATATGTAAATGGTTTGAAGGAAGCACCTAAGAAAAACTCGATTTCTACACTATTTGCAGATATTTGGAATTAATTTAAATGAAATCGATCCATATCTATGATCCATTAATGAAAAGTATTTTATTTAAATTGAAAGGGATTCTTGATAATATTTGGATAAAGAAAAACAAACGATATTATTGTTAAATGAAGGGTGTGATGGTCCAAACAAAGGACACAATCTTTCATATCTCACACTAGTTGGAAGAACATATAATTGAGAAAGAGTGATGAGAATAAAGTGTCTCTTCAGTTCAGATAAGAAGATCAAAATAAAAGAAGAGTTCAATAAGAAGAATTTTTGGTTCTAATGGGCCTGTCAATGTCTTATTGAAGATCAAGAACAGAAGAAGACAGATCAACAGTTATGCAATCCAATATTTGATATATAATACCTTTATTGGACTGCAGGAGATTCATTGAAGATTATATGACAGAATTCAGAGAGCAAGAGATGAAGTTTGACTGCAGATAACGAGAAGACCATACAAGCAGAGGTTGCAGGAAACAAGTAGAAAGTACTACAATTAGTGATTCTAAGAAGACTTGAAGAATTGATAGTATATCTGTGTGTTTATGAACACCCTGAATAGATTACAGTAAAAGAGTTATAAGTGTTATAACCTGCATAAAGGGAGGAAGGGTGGAGCAAGGGAAAACAAGTCGAAGTCAAAAATTCAAATCTGATAGGACTTATGTTAATGGTTTCATGAATTAAATTCAATGAAGAGCAGGAGAGATTGAATTTCATTGTGAAATTAAGGGTGGTTGGGTGGTACAAGGGCAGGTTGGAGCCTTCAAGGGATTAGGTGATTCCTTTTCAGTTGTAACTGACTAAATAGGGGGTTGTAGCCTCCTTCCAGTTGTGGTTGGTAAATAGGGTGTCGAAGCATCCTTTCAGTGGTAGCTGAAAAAATAGGGGGTTGTAGACTCCTTCCATTTGTAGCTGGTAAATGGGGTGTGGAATCATCCCCTCAGTTGTAGCTAAAGAAAATTGGGGATAGTCTCTCCATCAAGTTGTAGCTTGAAAACAATTTTGTAAAAGAAAAATTTATTAATGAGAAAAGAGTTGGTGGTTTTCCCTGTTGGTTTCCACGATAAAATCTTGTGTTCATAAGGGTTTGTTGTTCATTATATATTTCTTAATTGAATAAATAATGTGTGTGCTTAATATTGATGAAATTAAAAAGCAAAAAGTAGGCAATATTGATTCACCCCCCCTCTCAGTATTGTTGGATATTCCATCAATTCGTATCAGAGCAGGGTTCCTTTAAGAAGACTCAAACAAACTGAAAGGAATATCAAATTAAGAACACATGGATGGACAAAATATTTACACTGTGAATGGAACTCCAATACCTGGAAAAGAAGAATACATATTTTGGAGTACAAGAATGGAAAGTCATCTGAAGGCATTGGGACTTGAAGTATGGAATTCAGTGATCACTGATTACTTCCCACCAAACAGAGTAAGGACTCCAGCTCAAAATAAATCCAAGAAAAGTAACTCAATGGAAAGGAATACAATCCTTGATGGATTACCTGATGATGTCAAAGAGAAGATAGGTGAATTTAACTCTGCAAAGGAACTTTGGGACAAGATAAAAGACCTCTACTCAAATGAGAAGTCAAATGAAGAATTTCAATCAGAACAAAGTTCAATCTACAACAATTCTAGTGATGAAGATTCTTTTGAAAAATACCCAGACATTAAAGAAGAAGTCAATCTTGAAGCTGATCTTGAGTGTGCTTTGGATGAACTAAGAAAATATAAAAAAAGGTGTAAACAACTAAAGGATCTCATGATGGAGAAAAGGAGGAAACAAGGTTCAAAGAAGAAAGAACTTGAGCAAATCATAGTTGACTTTAGAATCCAAGCCCAACTAGATCAAGAGAGATTGGAATCCTTGGAACAATATCTTAATAAGGAGCAACAAAAGGT
This sequence comes from Picea engelmannii, assembly GCA_009831015.1. Classification (NCBI taxonomy): domain Eukaryota; kingdom Viridiplantae; phylum Streptophyta; class Pinopsida; order Pinales; family Pinaceae; genus Picea; species Picea engelmannii. The sequence continues at coordinate 80,508 of ML800976.1, read as the reverse complement.
TGAAGAGCTCAAACAACAACAGCGAGAAAGTGAGGAGCTACACAGTAAACCAAACAGATATTACTTAAGGGTTAAGAACTATAACCTTAAAGATAACCAAACAGTAAATCAAGTTATAAGCAGAAATTATAACTCCTTTGCACCTCTACAAGAAAAGAACCTATAATTCTTCAGATGTCATAGTTATGGACATAAAGCCAGTCATTGCAGATTAATGCAAGTCTCAGAAAAACCAAAGTTCATTAGAGAGCAAAAAAAGATTTGGAAAGAAAAAAACATCAAAAGAGGAATGTCGCATTGCCTTGAAAGCCCAAGATAAAGAAGATCTCTGGTATATTGATAGTGGGTGCTCAAAACATATGACAGGAAACAAGGAAAAGTTTTTGAACTTAAAGAAACAAGAGAATACTCAACCTCTTCTATGAAACTCATGGAATAATAATAATAATAAAAAAAAAATCTTTGTTGCCAGAACACCTCAGCAAAATGAGATTGTTGAGAGAAGGATAGAACGATCCAGGAAGCTGCAAGGACTATGCTCAATGAAACAAAATTATCTGATGGATATTGGAGGGAAGTTGTACGCACAACAATATACATATTTAACAAAGGTCGGCTCATGATTAATAGTGATAAGACTCCTTATGAACCCTAGTTTGGAAGAGCTCCTTCGGTAAAATACTTAAAGGTCTTTGGAAGTAAGTGTTACATCAGAAGGCTTGATAAGAATATCGAAAAATTTGATGCTAGATCTGATGAAGGTATCTTTCTTGGATATGCTTCTACCAAGAAAGAATACATATGCTACAATATTAGGTTACATAATATTGTTGAGAGTGCATATGTCAAGCTGGATGATTTAAAAACAATAAGAATCAAACATCAAGAGACTATACTTGACAATGAATATGAAGATGAAGATGATGATGAGTCAGTTGGTACACAAGAAGAAGTTGTGAATATTAGAAAGAAGGTTGAGATGTCAAACACCCAAATCAAGTTCTTGAACAACTCCATGACCTTGGATGAGACATTGGAAAATTAGAGATCACCAAATGACAAATCTGGTTTTTTCTATAACAAGGAAGAAATTATTACTCCTAAGAGGTATGACACAAGTCCTTCATGTTAAAATAATGAAAGAAACACTACAATGTCTATAATATCATATCAATGAAGACATCAAGAAGATACTCATACACCTCAAACCTTGGATTGTAGGCATCATGGGAGAAAACAAGTTGGTAGGTTCAACAACAGTATAAGATGTTGGAACTACAATCTTATTGGACATATTGCTACACATTGTTACACTATGAGATGCTACATTTGTGGTGGATATGGCCACAAATCCCATAACTCTTGGAACTCAAGAAGACAACCAATGAGAAATTATTCATACAATATGACAAGAAGAGTAAAGGAAACATGGAAGAAAAATGAAGTTGCAGTAATAAAAGATCAGAGAAAAAAGTTCAACAAACTAGGACATTCACAGATGTGGATAACAAATATTGAACATGAGTGAAGTCAATTGTTGCAAAAATAATTGCATTCATGTGACAAGCATAGTATAAAATTTCTCAAACGAATTTAGAGAAATGCACAGTAGAAAAGTATCATGGATAGAGATGGATACATCTGGCTAGAGATCGATGAGAATAAATGGACAGATCTAAGGGTCGTTTGAAAAATATTGAGCTACAATTGTGCAGTGTTTCAGTAGGACAACAGTATCCACATCAACAACATTATGATATACATGACATCATGTAGAGATAACAAGAGGAGAGACCTTGTTAGGAAGAGATACCTTTTTAGAAATAAAGGGGGAGAACAGTCAGAGCTAGAGAGAGAAAACTGACAGGGGGAGTTATTCAGTTATGGCACCCAAAGCATGATTTTAGGGGGAGTTACTAGAGTTCAAATATTGATCAGTAACATATAGACAGACAGATCATATGAGGAGAAATCCTTTGCCATTGATGTCAAAGGGGGAGATTAACTTAAGAGGAGAGAATCATCATCACAGGGGGAGATTGTGTATGAATTTGGTGTGTTCTCATCAATGAAAAAGGGGGAGATTGTTGGACATAATGTCATTGATGTCAAACAACACTAAAAAATAACACAAAATATCAAACATTATGCAAAGATTCAAGCTCATAAGCAAGGACATTAATAAAATCTCAGAAGGAAGAGCACATTGTATAAATGTCTTTAGGATCGATGGAAAGACTAAGAAGTAGATCGATGAACATGAAAAGGTGAGAAGCCTCAATAGTCGTCCGATCAAGAAATTGATGGTGTTGATTGTCTCATGTAACAGGATTTATCCCACATTGGAAGTGAGAAAAATATAATGTAGGTTTATATACACAACAATCTCCATAGATTATTGACGCATAGTGCAAGAGTATGGTGGGGGCTCTAGGTTCTTGGACTCCTCGAGAAGATCACCAGCCTGGATCCCGAGACGACCTGTCAGGCCCCCTACCTTTTGGTCAAAGCAACATTAAATGTTGAATTGATGATGAAGGATCTCGACCGTTCATTAGAGATATTATATATATATATATATATATATATATATATATATATATATACATTGTATGTCGGTCATATGATTGACCGTGGGCTTAAGGACCATTCAATGATTGGTCAACGATCAGATCAAAGTGTGATCATCGGATATGCAAGGGCAGATCAAGGGCAGGGATTGATTGCGGAGCACGAAGGGAGAATTAATTCCAATCCCATAATTAGTCTAGACCTTCAATCATCACCTGCCAAATATATCTACAGTTGGCATCAACTCTAATACCAACGAGCAATTTTCCATTGCGGAGCTCGACGATAGTTTTAAACATTGTACTAGTTGGGACCTCGCAATCATCCTTGATCATTGATCTACTCCAAGACCCTTCTCTACCGATGGATCACTTTAAGTGGAAGGATAGGATAAGCAAATACAAAGACCATTCGATATGAAGTCCCAAAGTAAATAAGGATCGTCGGATCTATTCAGAGCGCGACAAGGTAGTAGTGGTCAACTTCGACGCTGACCACTTCGGGAGAAAATGGTTGAGAACAAGTAAGATCACCTAAAGGCCGAAGTACTGAAGAAAATGTGAACCATCTGATATGAAGAACACTTTAGGAGATATCATAACCTCCAGATCATGTTTAATGGAAGGACAGAGTAAGTCAAAAATGTATGGAAATAAACGTAAGTCGTATAATCTGAGGAAACAATTTGGGAGATATCCTAACCTTCAGATCAAGGAAAGTAGAAGGATAGGATAATCAAAGACAAAGGCCCGAGACCCCGAATAGTCGAATTCTCGACAGCCATTGGATCGTGTTAAGCCTTTTCGGGTTAAAGAATGACCATTAGATGAAGTCAAGTTACTCGAAGGTTACACTTTGGGGAATCTCGCTTTAGGAGAATTGGGAAGTGGAGAAATCGAATTACCCAAAATCCCAAAGGATAAAATGAATAAGGACCATTAGATCTAGACAAAACATGATGATCATCGGATCAAGATGATGGTCAACTTCGACGTTGACCACTTCGACGAAATTGAGTTGAGAACATGTAAATTCACCCGAAGGCCAAAGTTCCGAAGTCACAAGGTTAAGACATGTAGCACTCACATTGAGAGCCTACATCATCAACAGTGACGTCAACAAGTTACGTCACTTAGGGAGTTTTTACTTTGGGAGTTTCACCACCAGCAAATGTCTGAAGTCTAGAAGTCTCGAAGTGGACATGAGTCGTCCAATCTGAAAAACACTTTGGGAGTGTTCTCGACCACTGATCAAGTATAATGGAAGGATAATGTAAGTGGAAGTGTTAACTGATAGCAAGCAGTCTCCACCATTTTATGACTTACTTGGCAGGTGATCACTCAGGAGGAAAATGGAGCAACGATTATCCGAACCTCCGAAGTCCCAAACTCTCGAAATAAACATGAATCGTTTACTCACCGGGAGATTAAAACGTGATATTTGATTTTGATAAGTGATCAAGCTCTCTCTTGGCCTAGCACCTGGTCATCTCTTGTGGTCATATGGAATAACAGAAATAAATATAAAAGATAATAATCCTATGGTTTTGCATTGTCGGTCATATGTAAATGGTTTGAAGGAAGCGCCTCATCAAATATCGATTTCTATAGTATTTGTAGAGATTTGGAATTAATTTAAATGAAATCAATCCATATCTATGATAGATTAATGAAAATCATTTTATTTAAATTGAAAGGGTTTCTCGATAATTTTTGGATAAAGAAAAACAAATGAGATTATTTTTAAATGAAGGGGTGTGATGCTCTAAACAAAGGACACAATGTTTCATAGCTCACTCCAGTTGGAAGAATATATAAATGAGAAAGAGTAGTGAGAATAAAGTGTCTCTGCAGTTCAGATAAGAAGATAAAAACAAAAGTAGAGTTCAAGAAGAAGAATTGTTGGTTCTAATGGGCTTGTCAATGTCTTATTGAAGATGAAGAACAAAAGAAGACATAGCAGCATTTATGAAATCCAATATTTGATATAGAAGACCTTTATTGGATTGCATTAGATTCATTGAAGATTAAATGACAGAAGACAAAGAGAAAGAGATGAAGTTTGACTGCAGATAACCAGAATACCATACAAGCAGAGGTTGTAGTAGACAAGTAGAAAGTACAACAGTTAATGATTCTAAGAAGACTTGAAGAATTGATAGTATCTTTCTGTGTTTATGAACACCCTGAATAGAGTATAGTCAAATAGTTATAATTTTTATAACCTTCATAAAGGGAGGAAGGGTAGAGAAAGGGAAAACAAGTCGAAGTCAAAAAATCAAATCTGATAGGACTTGTGTTAATGGATGCATGAATCAAATTCAATGAAGAGTAGAAGAGATTGAATTTCATTGTGAAATTAAGGGTGGTTGGGTGGTGCAAGGGAAGGTTGGAGCCTGCATGGGAGTAGGTGATTTCTTGTTAGTGTAACTGACTAAATAGGGGGTCATAGCCTCCTTCCAATTGTGGTTGGTAAATAGGGTGTCGAAGCATCCTTTCAGTGGTAGTTGATAAACTAGGGGGTCGTAGCCTCCTTCTAGTTGTAGCTGGTAAATGGGGTGTGGAATCATCCCTTCAGTCATAGTTGAAGAAACTTGGGGACAGTCTCTCCATCAAGTTGTATCTTGAAAACAATTTTGTAAAAGAACAATTTATTAATGAGAAAATAGTTGGTGGTTTTCCCTGTTGGATTCCAGGCTAAAATTATGTTTTTATAACTGTTTGTTTTTCATCATGTATTACTTAATTGAATAAATATTGTGTTTGATTAATATATATTAAATTAAAAAGAAAAAAGTAGGCAATAATGATTCACCCCCC
>ML800976.1:57706-75083 GCA_009831015.1 Picea engelmannii | reverse complement strand
ACATAATTGACTAAGGGTTTCCATCAATGATAAAGGGGGAGATTGTTGGAACTATTTTTTTTATTGAAATAAAATATAGGGGGAGACTACAAATGTCCAAGATAAATATTACAAGATGGCGATTGTTAGAAATATTTTTTTTGGATTTTTTATGCTCAGTTTGGATACCCTATATTTGAAGGCATTTTTACTTTGAAGACCTAGCTCAAATGGGAGCATAGGATATATGGTTGAAAATTTTATTATGATACATTTCTAGTGGTATATGGAACTCCCTCTAAATCCATAGGAATGAGGAGATATTAAATATTTTTTCAGGTCAACCTAGCCAAAAAGTACAGGTCGACAAGTCGACCCAACAAGTTTTACAAGTCGGCCCCATAAGTGAACGAATAAACAATATTAATACAAGGTATATGTGTGCATTTGAAGAATATCGAAGCGATAATAGAAAGTACAAGTGTGCAGAAGAGATATGAGGTGTGAAAGAGGAGCTTGGGAATATTCTTGGGGTCTAAAGGTGCATAAGGGGAGTTTTCTTAGATTTTTAAGGGTGTGTTATGAAGGACTAAGGTCTATGATGTTGCAAAGTGAAATTTCAAGGTTTTTATGTTGTAGTCTATAATTATACTATGCGAACAATGTTATGAGGTTTGATATGGCATGAAGGCTAAATATGACTAGGGTTTGAATCTATGTCTGGTGCATGAAGAAAAGAGAGGTGTTGGAGCATGAAACTTAAGGGTATGATGATTTTGTGAAATACATGAGGTATGAATCATGTAGGTTAAGTCAAATGTAGTATATGCATGAAGGTATTATATTGGTACCTATGCAGATCTTACTGAGTTGGTTCTCAGCTGAGGAGATTGGTGTCTCTAGTAGGTTGGTTACTACACAATATCTTGTTGAGTTGGTGCTCAAACGAATACAATGGTGTGTCTATTATGTTGGTGCCTACAAGATTTGGAATAGTAGGGCGGTGCCTACATACATTTATAAAGATAATTTTTGTGGTTTTCTCCCACAAGAGTTTCCAAATTAAACTTTGTGTATTGTGATTTGAGTTTACATACATTTATTGTTTTAAAGTTAATTAATGATTGATGAATTCCAATTTAAAATAAAAAGCATAGTATATTGATTCACCCCCCTCTAAGTATAATCATTCGTTTAAAACTTTCCTTACACTAAACAATAGTCTTTGAATTTATTTGACCTTATTTGAATTACCAATGTAATCCTCTTGAGTAGTGAGAGACTCAACAAATAAAGGTTCAAGGTCCAATACCCTCTCTAGCTAAAATTCTCTATTCCTCAAAAAATGCATCTCCTCTTCCTACTCACCAAATCCGTTCTATAACAATTTCTCGTATATTGATGCATTATTCAATAACCATAAATTCATTATTTTGTATTATTATTCCACCTTTAATTCTTAACCCAAAAATCAACAAATATTTTCTCTTCTTGTCACAACTGGAATGGTGCATAGTAACATAAATGTCTTCAAATGTAGACATACTCTAGTACACCATTTCCTTTTATGTACTCTTACTAGTGTTCATTTGCGGAGCAACCCCATATTTAGGTTCCATCACTTCATCTTGAATTTCATGTTTATTAGTAAGGCCAAATTATTGTTTAGTATTCCTCGTGGATAATAGTTATTTTTTTTTCTATTTACATACCTCTTTCTCTTATAATGAATGGGGATGGTGTGTTTTTTTCTTATTAATCTTATTAGGGTATTTCCCATCGCCACCATAACTAACTAAATTGGAAGTATTTTTTCTACTTCCACCTCTAGAGGAAATGGAAGTCATATTTTGAGTTGACAATAAATGATTTCTATGGGAGCCTTCTAAAATAACCCCCCTATAGTTATAACTTAATTTTTACCTTGATGATATGGCTCATCAACTTCCTTGTATCATTCATTGTTCTTAATAATTTTCTCCCATCTTCTTCTTATGTTAGTATTAGCATTTGAATTTTTTATCATATAAGAAACTTCAAGGATGTTAAGGTTATTTTCCCTACATATAGGAACTAGCCCCTATAATTATACTAAATCCCAAAGATCTCCTTCAATTGCAACACCCTTATTATCCCCTTTTTCTTCCTTAAGAGTATATCACGAGGAGAATAATTGGGTTCTAATTAAATATACAATATCATATTTAAGTGCTTCTCTCAATTTAATGGATTCTGATATTTTGGCCTTAGTATTCAAATGTAGAAAATGATTTTTGAACATTGTAGAGAATAAAAAAGGTGCAAATATGAGTTGTTTCTTCCAAGGAAAATTTTAATGATCCATACTTATCTTAAAGTGTTAAAGTGTAGAAACTTTGGAAAATATTAATAATTCTTAAAATGGAAACCATAAAATTATTGGCGATATTTTTATAAAAATATTCAAATTTCTAAGGATTTCATATAGTTTCTATAAAATTTTGATGATTATTAGAGTAACATATTTTATCTTATAGAATTTGGATGAATCATTTTAGAAAAAGTTGAAAATTGGTGAATCATTTTTCGGAAAAAAGAACATGGAAAATTATCCCATACATAAAATTTAGCCCCTAAAATTTTCCATGGATTTTTCTTCTTGAAGTGAAGAAAAATTCTCCATTTCACCTATTGTATGGCCATATTTGCTAGGAATAATTAACCGCAAGAAAACTTAGCGAGGCAAAACATCTTTCCTTCAAAACCATACATGTCCTAATATAGGTAAAAATCTATTCCTAAAAAAGCTAGCCCTTCCTTATTTGAAAATTTCTTACCTCAATGTTAAGGAATCAAGTTCCCTTTCTAAAATGATCCATTTCATCTTTCTAACAAAGAAATATTGAATTTCATAGAAATGATACTAGGATTTATGTTTCAAGAAAAAAGACTACCATAAATATACATGTTCAACACTTAGGTCCACACATTTCCTAACTGAAAAGCCTTCAAACTTCATATTAAAAAACAAGGAAAAGACTAAGTAGGAGGATATATAAAATGTCCTAGTCTTCCCATACTTAATCAATTGGAGTGAAATCTCACTTAAAAGCATATTTTCACAATTAAAGATCTCTTTTCTTAAGCATAATAAATGATGAAGACTACATAACTATACATGAAGGAAATGAACTCCTATCTAGTTAATTAGTCAAATAATCATGCCACCTCTATGTATTATTCATCCAAGTTCATAATTTCTACCCAATACAAATTCCCAACCTTATTATATTTTGATTTCACTATCCACTTACTTAAAATGATAAACCTATCACCATGAGAATTCAAAAAGTATATCCACTTACTTAAAATGATAAACCTACCACCATGAGAATTCAAAAAAGTTTTGGCATTAGACATATTAAAAATCCTACAAGGATTTTTGAGCTTCAACATTTTCCTAAAAATAACAGGTGTAAGGGGTATCTATACCTTTCTCACTCTATACAAATTTATTATTTTATATTTTGAGTCAAAATTCCCAACACATCATTTGACTATATCTTTCTAGTCATAGACCTCTATATTACACCCTCCATTTACCAATCGTGATCTGCAATTAGTGCTTAAAAACTACTAATTGAGATCGATTTAAACATCTTCTCAATTTCCCATAATTTCATAAATAAAATTGGCTTAATGAACTAAAAATTCGCATTCAAAGACTACAAACAAGCACTGAAAATAGAGACAATACTCAGCCAACTGATAATAGAGTTCACCCTCATGGGATACGTCTTTGGCTCTGCTTCAATCCATGAACTTGCTTTAATGATTCTCCTTCAAAGATGAATTGTCCTTTACAAAGGGCTAATGAATTCTCAAGCAATCCTACAACTTTCTATCTCTCATTTACAAAGGGATAATGAATTCAACCAATTCTTCTCTCTCCAAAAAGGGTTTACATAATTCTTCATTTGAGAACTACCTCAAAATATTAAGGAGAAAATATATCTCAAGATCACGCAAATTAGAATTTGGGCACCATTCAGGGAATTAGTTTGAGGAAATATCTCAACCATGCCCAAGAAAATCTCAACTCTCCATGAAGATCACAACTTTCTAGGAAGATATCAAATCCAAATGGAAGGCATTGTTACCAATATTTTCAAGAATCTTGAAAGGTCCATATCTAATTGGTTTCAGTTTTTTACCTTCTCCTTTAAGCCTCTCTTTGCTAATGTAAAGCCAAACTTCATCTCCAACTTGGAAACCGTGATCAACACGATGCTCGTCATGTCTTGTATTGTACTTGGCTTGGCTCTTTTCCAAGTATTCTTATACCATTTGATGCACCAACTGAATTTGTTAAATGAACTTGTTTTCTCTATCAATGTCATAATGACCATCAATAGCAATATCCTTCCCAAAGATAAAATCTAAAGGAGATTTTGGAAAATAACCAAAACATGCCTCAAATGGAGATGTTTGAGTCAAAGAATGTTGGTTATAAGCATGTTGAATGTAGTGTATGTGCTCATCCCAAAGCTTAGGATGTTTGTTGCAATAACCACGAAGAAGATCTACTACTATTCTATTCACCACTTATGTTTGACCATCAGTTTGTTGATGAAAATTTGTGCTCTTTTTCAACTTGGTGTCCATGACTGCCCATAAGATTGATCAAAAGTTCCCAAGAAATCGAGAATCTCGATCAGAAATAATGGATTTGGGAAACCTAAAATGTACCCATACACGTTGAAAGAACATTTGTGTCGTTTGTTCAGTTGTAACCCGCTTCTTACAAGGCATCAAAATACACATTTTGTTGAAATGGTCAACCACAACATAAAGACAATCATGATTTTTTTTAGACATAGCTAATCCTCCTACAAAGTCCATGGAAATGCTTTCCCAAGGAAGAGAATGAACTAGAAGTGGAGTATACAATCCTAACTTTATGTTTCTAGGTTTACTTGTTTATTCAGGTGGATATTGGTGGCCACCCAACTATTCCAACTGGCTCCTTTTGTGGGTTTTTAGTTCAACACGTTCTTTTGTACTTCCTTGTAATTTTGGGTTCTACACTTTCAGGGATGTATGAATCCCTAAACATTTTCCAGGTGGATACTGGTGGCCTCCCACCTAATACAACCAGTTTTTTTGTATGTTTTCATGTCAGCACATCTTGTTGTACTTCCAGGGTTGTTTTGGGGCTCTAAACATTGTTTTTTTGGCTCACCACAGTCAAACTGTAGACAGAGTCAGATTTTGATGATGTAATGTGTATTTCTTTGAAATACCTTTCCAATGGGCTATCACGCGCCTAAAACAAATATCGTATGCAAAAGTTATGACCCCGGGAAGTTAATGTACTAACTTACCCAAACGAGGCCCGCATGAATTTTGGCATTTCATATCTTAGGGTTTTGGCATTCCTGGATGTCTAGGGTTTTGGCATTCCCGTTTAACATAAAAAGGACTTCAAAGCATCATTGTAATGATATTCTTACGAATGAGCATAGTCGTCACATCTCTTCTCAGAGATAAAGTTGTCGCCATTCTAGCGAGTCTTGCACTCTATATTTTTACAGTCTCTTTACAATTCTTTCATTAATAGAAATCAAGTATTGTTGTATTTATCTATTTTTGGCAATTTTTCATGAGTGTTTCATCATAATATATATTCTTTCATTTCATTCCAAACATAATCTGGATCAGTGGTATCAGAGCAGGCTGCTCTTGATCATTTTTAGCACATGTCCCCGACAAGGTCCAAGTATAGACAATTGGGTCTCGAACTTGTCTCTCTTGAGGAAAATCACTCTCACACACTCAAGAAACCCTTGATGGTGGAAGAAAATAAAAACGGTGGAGCAGAAGATTTTATTAACCTGTTGCTTGAGCAAGCTCTCGCGTGATAGAGGGATGAAATGATGGAGAAATTTTCACACATCCTTCAATGCATGCCGATAGCAACAGGTGCATATTCATCAAGCATCCATTTTGGAGGAACCTCTCCCTTCATGGTACAAGTTAATTTTAATATTCCCATATTTGAAGGTCATATAGATGTGGATTCCCTAGAAAATGGTTAAATCTATTAGAAGGTTATTTCTCTGTTCAAATTTGTTTTGACAGGGAAAAGATCACCTTCACACTCCTCAAGGATCTCCTCCATGTCAAACATTGGTGGGAAACTTACTAGGATCAAAGTTCCACAGAGGAATCCAGAATATATGGGGTCAAGACCACTTAGGATTTTTTTGTGGATTCGGTCAAAGAACAGTAGTATCTTGTTGATAACTATGAAGACTAGTACATGAGATGGACCACACTACGGCAAGAGAAGAGCCAAACAATGCTAGTGTTCACAAATACTTTCCATACCTTGCGCACCAAGTTGGGTATCAGAGACTCCGAGTGGAATCTGGTTGTGAAATACCGTGGGGCTCTACATAAGTACATCCAAACCGAAATGGATTTCCTAAACATCTCATCATTAAGAGCTGCCTATCAATATGATGTCAAAATCGACCAGAAATTTAGGCACCAGAACAAAGGGGAATTTGGGTCTGCAAATATTCTACAACCAAAGCATGGTAATGAAAGACCTAACCAACAACATCTAGACCACCAGTCCAAGACACAGGACAAGAAGGGTAAAGGAAAGACGAAGAATGACACTTGGAAGTGGTGTGACTTTCATAAAATCCCCCAGCACAACACTGATGAATGTCGCTCGAAACATTCATTGGTGGCCAAGGTCAAAGAAACAGAGCTGAACCCTGATTCATAATCTGATACAAAAAATATTGAAAAAAGATATATCATTGACGCAGACCCCACTGCCACTATCGTGACCACAAAAATTCAACCAGAATAACCAGTTGACCTTGAAGAGGGGGAGCGCCTCTTCCATTCACAGATGTGGGTGAAGGGTACCCCACTGCATTTCATTGTTGATAATGGAAGATAGAAGAACCGCATCTCAGCTAAGGTCATCAAACATTTGGGGTTATCGAGAACACCACACCCGCAACTATACAACATCAGTTGGCTTCACCAAGGATGAGATCTCTGTGTCAGCTAGCAGTCTCGCCTGTACTATGACATCCAACCCTTCAAGGATGAGGAAATGTGTGATGTTTCCCCTCTTGATGTTTGTGATGTGTTTTTGGGCCAACCATATATGTGGAGACATCATGATTTCTATGATTCTAGACCTCATAGTGTCATTATTACTTTGGGAGGTCAGCTCTATAGGATACCAAAGGTAGTTCTGACTACTACTCCACCAAAACAATGTCGCAAGGTAATCTCTCATACTGCAAAATTCATCCTATTCACAGTTTGTTCAAAGGATGCACAAAATACCGGTACAACCACTGCAGCCTCAACACCTTCTATCCAAAAAAAACAAATTGTTTCTTCACCTACAATGGTGCCTACACAATGCCCCATCAAACCCAGAGACAACAGATTGGTGGAGCATATTCATCCCTGCCAGCAATAGGGTGGTGATAGTCTTCCACAGACCAAGCAACATAACTTCTCCAACAAAGCACGCAGCTCACCAAGATTCAAATTCAGAAAATTATTTCCTCTCTTCCCTGGGCACTCAATGCAATGGATACCATTTCTTCCTAATGGGGGGAGGATTGATCCAAGTGGATATTGGTGGCCACCCACCTATTCCAACTTGATCCTTTTGTCGGTTTTTAGTTCAACACATTCTTCTGTACTTCTTTGTAATTGTGGGTTCTACACTTTCAGGGATGTCTGAATCCCTACACATCTTCTAGGTTGATATTGGTGGACTCCCACCTAATCCAATCAACTTATTTTGTATGTTTTTATGTCAGCACATCTTGTTGTACTTCCAGGTCTGTTTTGGGGCTCTAAACATTTATTTTTTTGGCTTGCCACAGACAAACTGTAGACGGAGTCATATTTTGATGACAAAATGTGTATTTCTATGAAAGACCTTTCCAACAAGCTATCACGCACCTAAAACGAAGATCGTATGCAAAAGTTACGACCCCAGGAATTTAATGTACTAACTTACCCAAACGGGGCCCACATGACTTTTGGCATTTCACCTCCTAGGGTTAGGTTTTTGGATGTCTAGGTTTTTGGCATTCCTGCTTAACATAAAAAGTCCTTAAGAGCCTCATTGTAATGATATTCTTGTGAATGAGCATAACCATCACATCTCTTCTCAGAGATAAAGTTGTCACCATTCTAGCAAGTCCTGCACTCTATATTTTTACAGTCTCTTTACAATTATTTCATTAATAGAAATCAAGTATTGTTGTATTTCTCCGTTTCTAGCAATTTTTCATGAGTGTTTCATCGTAATATATATGCTTTCATTTCATTCCAAAAATAATCCATACCACTTGTAGCATATAAATAACATCCTCTTACATATCTTGCAACACTTTCATTTGTTTTAGGCCAATAGAAATACCTTTTCGAATTAGCCACCATCTTGCCTACACCAAAGTGGCCATCAATAATAAAAGAATGTTCTTCCCTTATGATGTTGACTCTTTCACCTTGTGGAATACATAGCTTTCTAAGATGATACAAAAGCTTACCATGGACATGGTAATCCAATTCCTCAACTTGGTTAGAATGAATCAAAGTTTCATAAACCTCTTTAAAATTAACATCTAAAGCATATTGTTCAACATAGATCTCATGCATGGTAGGATTGTGCTTAAGAATAACTGAAGCACTAATAATAGGCCTAGAAATCATTTCAACGACTTTGTTATAAATGTCTTTCTTATACCTGATAACCAAGTGGAATTGTTGTAGGAAACCCATCCATCTAAAGTTCCTTGCTTGTTGTAGCTTTGTTTGTGATTGTAAGTATTGTGATGGTTGATGATCTGTGTGAATAATAGTTTATTTTCCCAACAAATAATGTTTCCGTTTTTTCACACTTTGCATCAATGCATACAACTCCTTATCATATGTAGAATAATTAATCACAACACCATTAAAAGTTTCAGAATGAAAACAAATGGGCTTACCATGTTGCAACAAGACTGCTCCCATTGCATAGTTACTTGCATCTATTTGTATCTCAAATGGTTGTCTCAAATTGGGAAGTGAAAAAACTAGAGCTGAACTAATATTCTCCTTCAATGCATCAAAACCGTTTTTTGCTTTCCTCCCCATTGGAAAACTTGCTTGATGCTCGTCACTGCATGTAATGGAGCTACAATTGAAGAGAAGTTAGCAATAAACTTTCTCCAATATTGAGCTACTCCCAAAAATCTTCTTACCTTTGTCACATCGTTCGGCTTGGGCCAATCCAAAATGACTTTGACCTTTGAAGGATCTATTTTCAGTTCTCCTCCTCCAACAATATGTCCCAAGTAAACAAGTGAGGTCTTTCCAAACTCACATTTATACATATTTAAAAACAATTTGTCTTTCTTCAAGACATATAAAACTTGCTTTACATGCCTAACATGCTCTTCACGATTTTTTCTAAATATCAAGATGTCATCCAAGTAGACAAACACACAATCATCAAGAAAAGGCCTTAAAACATCATTCATAACTCTCATGAATGTAGAAAGAGCATTGCAAATCCCAAATGTCATAACCATCCATTCAAACAAACCTTGTTTTGTTTTGAAAGTTGTCTTCCATGTGTCTCCTTTAGCAATCCTAATTTGATGATATCCACTTCTCAAATCCAACATTGTAAAATACATAGCATCTTTCAATTGATCAAGCAAATAATCAATTCTAGGAAGAGGGTAACGATTATTTATTGTAATCTTGTTCAAGGATATGAAATCTACACACATGCGTCATGTACCATCTTTATTTGGTACTAAAAACATTGGTGACCCACATGGCGATGTGCTTGGCATGATAACCCCTTTGTCAAGCAACTCTTGTTTTTTTTTTTTTTAATTTCAGCATTCTCCATGACCGACATCCTATACATACCAATGTTTGGAAGAGGACAATCTTTCTGCTATTGAATCTCATGTTGGATACCTCTTTTATGAGGCAATCCTTTTGGTTCCTGAAAAATCTCATCATATTCGTTAAAAACCTTGTATAAATCAGATTTTAACTTTGCATCACAACCTTGGAAAGCTTCTTTTTCAACATTGTCTTTGGGTTTGATCATCAAGAGTACAAATTTATTACTAGCATTGACTAATCTCTTCATTTGTCCAGCATTTACAAGTGACAAATTCAACTTCTTTGTATGTTCTCTAACAACGTACTCAACTCCATTTTTAAACAAATGATATTTTTTTCTCATGACGATGAAATATGGCTCTCCTATCATATAAATATGGGATTCCCAACACAATACCACAAATATCCAATGGAATAACATCAAGCTCTACCACATCTAAAGTTTGCAGTGATGGAAAATGTAAGTTTACATCTTCTTGTCACATGCAATTTTGCATTGTCACATATCCATCCTAGAGGATATGGTTTAGGATGGGTAGTTTCCAAATGCAATTTCTTGACAGTGTCTTCAGAAATGAGGTTTGCTTGAGAACCAGTATCAAATAGAGTATCTATCTTGGTATTCTTTAAAATTACCCTTATGTGGAAAAGCTATATTCTTTTGTTTTCATGTTGAGTTTCATTGAGGCTAATACTTGAAGAACTAGTACTTGCAATAGATTCCTTACCTTAAAAACCCATGGCTGTGATTTTTGTTTCATCTCTTGAATCAGATCCTAAATCATGTTGTGTAGTTGCAACAATATTTGGTTTATTTTTGTTGTTGAAATTTTTGGGTCTCATTTCAGGATGAAGTTTCCAACAATGGTCTTCATCATGGCCATCTTTTTAACAGTGTTTACATGAGTGTTTCTCTCCCTCTTTCTTGATTGAAGAATTCTTCTTTCCATTCCCTTGAATTTCCTCTTTCCTTTGTCTCCATTAAAAAATGGCTTCTTGATGCTCTCTTGACGACCATTCTTCCCTCTTGTTTCTAAATGAGTTTCATTTACACAAACTTCATCTAGTTTTGTAGGGTTAAACATGAGAATTGTGTGTCTCAAATAGCTATGCAATCCTCCAATGTATTTGAGTAAAGTTTCTTGAGAAGATAAATCTATACCCAAAATCAAAGCTCTTCTTCTAAATTCTTGAGTGTATCTTTGCACACTTTTCCCTTTAGCTTGTCTGAAAATTTTCCAATCCATGATAACTTTCTGCATGTATGCTAATGGATAAAATATCCTTTTAATTACAACAATAAAATCATTCCAAGAGGATAAAACTTTATTGTGCTTCTTCATGTCCTCTTGAGTTTTGGTTTCCCACCAAATGAGTGTTGCATTTTCCAATCTAAGAGAAGCAAGATGAATCTTAGTTTCATAATCTTGGATTATTTTTATCCTACAATGCACCTCAATTTGACGAATCCATTTATCCAATTTCTCAACATTTACCTCTCCATTGTATATAAGAAATTCAAACTTAATATCAAGAAAAGGAGTGTGTGGAGGAATTTTACCATGTTCTTTTGGAGAATTCGGAGGCGGTTGTGAAATAGTAGAAGAAGTGGAAGATGGAGGTGAAGGAGGTGGAGTATCACCATTCCCTCCATTTCCTTTTGTGGTTTTATCACCACTATCTTCATTACCTCTTGGAGGATTTGAGCGTTCACCTTGAAACCTTGCATTCATTTCTTCAAATAAAACTTTCACCATTTTTTTCATATCATAAATATATTTTCTGAAAGTTTCATCTTTTGAGGTAGGAATTTCATGACTCTCCTCATGAGCCATACTTGGTGAATGCCTCCTTGAATCTTGAGGTGAATGTATGGTTCTCCTTCTTGAAAGTTGATAACTTTTCTCTACAATTTTCCCTTCTCCTCTTGTGAGATTCAACCTTTTAAGCATAAGAAAACAAAACACTTGCAAATGATCAAACCTTCAAAAACCTTTTCTCTAATACCAACTTGATCTGAAAATGAAAAACGGTTTTGTCTACAAATTTTGCAAGTGGAAAATGTATGCGTCTTAGGCAATTGGATCAAGTTGCAAGCACATAAAACTTAATGAGTTTTTTTTACTTAAAATGAACAACATAAACAGTCATAAACAACCATCATAATCAACACATAACACAACAAAATGATAAAGGATTTCACCCCTCTCTTGGGCTAGATCTCCTGGTCTAGCTTCCAATGGATCATTTAAATTGTATGCTCAAAGTATTAAAATAAGTTCTTTACAATTCTCATAATGCAAAAATAGATGGCTCCAATGGCTCTAGAATGTCCAAAAAAACCTAGTTGGGCTCTTCCTGCACCTAGTTTGTCCAAAAATTGAGAAAAATACACTTCCTAAAAGTTTTTCCCAATAAATTTCTATATATGATCACCAAAACGCACCTCTGTGTGAATGAAACCGACTCTATGTGTTTTATCGTGCCTTAACCCAACACGTGCACTGTTCTAAAATTTGAGCAAAATTGTCACATTGTTAGGGGGGATAGTTCCTTGTCTGGCAGAGATCCTGATCACATGGCCCCCATGTGTCTTGGCACCGACCTATTTTCCTGCACCCATCGATTAGTCTGTTGGATCCTTGTGCTCTGGTCATATGACATGGTGTAGAGTTTCGTGACCGAGGGCTAGGGCTAAGCAACGAACCTTTTTCCACCCGATGTAGCCACCATTCAACTTTAAATAAAAGGTTTAAACAATAGTGGTTAAGTACTAACATAGGTGGGTTGGTAGCTCAACCTTTGCAAAGGCTTTGCCCACGATCATAGGTCATGGGTTTGATTCTGGTGGAGATCAAACGAAAATTTTACATAACCAAAGGGGGTGCCATGTGGTAGCCCCTGACTGGGCCACGTGGCACCCTTTCATTCACCAATTCAATGAACATGTGTCAACCACTGGTTGGTCCATGTCTTAGCCCTACACATTCATCTTTCCATGTCACCACCTGCCATGCTAGTTTCCGAGTCACCTTGTCATGTCATCTATACGGTCACACGGACTGTACAGTCAGCTGCCACATGGCATGTACCGATTGTACAATCAACATTTTGCTTATTTGGGAAAACCAAAATAATGCAATATCTCTCTCATATGACCTTTTTTTGAGCCCATTCAAGTTGCATTTGGATTTTGAGGATGAGATCTACGCAATGAATATTTTTTCGAGCAATTTTGAGCGCTTTGATTTTTTAGCATTTTTTGATCCCCTAGATCATCCACTAATCTTCTCAATCCTTTCTTCCTTATATCGTAGCCTTGAGAATAAAATGTGAGAGTGTGTCATTGATCACACATTTGACCGTCACTAAGAATATTATGTTCCAAACCTTCAACATACAAGATATTCTCTATTTTAGTCTTTCCACTATCAAGACTAACGATACCTTTTCTAGTTGTCCTTGCGGTATCATCATCTCCAAATGTTACTCTTCCTTCTCTTACTTCCTTCAAAGTGTGAAACTTGTTCTTGTTCCCTGTCATGTGACTTGAGAACCCACTATCAATGTACCATTTTTTTCCTTTGTTTTGAGCATGAAGGGAAGTTTGCACAAGCATATATTCCTTTTTGGCAAGGGTTATTTTTCCTCTGTGGGTTTTTTTTTTTTTTTTGGAAAGGGTATCTTCTTCCCTATTTTGTCTATAAGTTTCCACTAGGCCACTTCTACAAAAAATTTATATGTGCCCATAGTT
Source organism: Picea engelmannii (assembly GCA_009831015.1). Classification (NCBI taxonomy): domain Eukaryota; kingdom Viridiplantae; phylum Streptophyta; class Pinopsida; order Pinales; family Pinaceae; genus Picea; species Picea engelmannii. The sequence continues at coordinate 61,411 of ML800976.1, read as the reverse complement.
TTTGCACTTATAACATACAACATTATAATCAAATAATGGAGCAAATGAATTATTGTTTCTATTTGAGAACCCATCGTTAAGATTTTATTGTTGTTATTAGGTTATTTCCAAATTACATGAGCATTCAATGCAATTCCAAAACAATAGTATAAATAGGATCGTTGAAAGAAACACAATCACAAGGTATGCAACATTTTGTCTTGGGAAACCCTCATGCGGGAGAAAACCCAACAAAAACTTCCTCAATAATAGATTTCCAATACAATGCCAAGATTAATACCAAAACACCAAAGATAGACCAAGATTGGGCATGTGACTCTCTTCTCCTTCCTCCTACAACTGCAACTACCTTCAAGATATGTGCACTAGATGAGTGAGTGAGTGTGTGTAAATGAGACACCAACCTCACATATAAATACAAGTGTGATATGTCGCTAAGGTTGTGTCTCTTCACTTGGTTGAGCCAACTTCTCCTACAAGTGGATAAAACCACTTTATAATTACTAGGGAACAACTTTACAAATACCACTATATAAATATAGTTTGACCAATCCACAAAAGGGGATTTGATATTATACAAGACCCAACTTGATCAATCTGCAAAAGGGGATTTGATCTATTAAATAATAACTCAAATATAATTACAATATTCTTCGAATTTACAATATTTCAACACTCCTCCTTAACAAGAAGGGTATTCTACTAACATGACTCAATAAAACATCATCCAAAGAAGGAGAGGGAAGCATCATCATCAACATCTGGAACACTGACTGGCACATCTATAAATCCTCATAATTTTTTCTCATCATCAATATCATCATCTCTTACAACATGGAGTTTGAGTAACATCATCATCATCATCATCATGAAGATGAAACATAAACATCAACATCAATAGCATGAAGTTGGAACAACACAATCATCAACAACAAGAAGTTGGAATAACAACATCATCAAAAACATGAAATTGGAACAACTTCATCAACAACACGAAGCTGGAACAACATCATCATCAACATGTGGAAACAAAATGAGGCAGATGCATTAGAAAAAACATTTTGTGGTACTCTGATAGACCGTCCTTACTGAACCTTCGGGATCTTCCCAGGAATCATAATATTCCATAAGATATAAAATCCTAACAAGCTACCACGTGGTACTCTAACAGATCGTCCTTACTGGACCTTCGGGATATGCCTAGGAATCATAAGATTCCCTAGGATGGAAAATCCTAATGGAGCTACCACTACTGACCACAACTGGCATATACATGCATAGGTACTCTGATAGACCATCCTTACGGGACCTTTGGGATCTTCCCAAGGATGATCAATTCCCTAGGATATAACATCCTATCGGAGTTACCCGTTGTTTTCCAAGATACCATAGTATCATCAACATCACTCCCCATTTCGAGGGAGGTCCTTTCGGAAAACACCAAGCTTGTCTCAAAAGTACTCAAACTTCACACAAGATAGAGGCTTGGTCAATACATCTACAACCTGCTCATTTGTGCCAACATATTGTAGCTTTAAATATCCTCTCTACACCATACCACAAATGCAGTGGTATCGGATCTCTATGTGTTTCAACTTATCATGGAACAATGGGTTCTTTGTCATCTTTACACAACTCTAGTTATCACATAGACTCGATGTGGCTTCCATATCTAGATCGAACAGACTTGTCAACAACTTCTGAAGCCATATGATTTTACAACTGGTGGAACATGTTGCAATGTACTCCGCTTCTGTCATGCTAAGAGAAATATTGGATTGCTTCTTGATTTGGCATGAAGTCATGGTTGACCCCAAACTGAAACAATATTTTGAAGTGCTCTTTCTATCTGAAGCACTTCCATCCCAATCTAAATCAATATAACCATACAGTCTGAAGTCATGATCTCCAATATAACAGAGACCATAATCCAACGTACCCTTAAGGTATCTCATCACATGATTTGCATCTACAAGGTGAACACGTCTAGGCTCCACCAGATACCGACTCAAGGTGTTCACAACAAAGAATATATATGGCCTAGTATTTGTCACATACATCAACGAACCAATAATCTATCTGTATAGAGTATCATCAACCAACTCTGACGAAGTATCAAACAAGAGCTTAAAATTCGTTTACGTGGGTGTGTTAATGTATTTACATTCCAACATGTCAAATCTCTCCAGTATTTCAATTGCATACTTCTCTTGGTTAAGGAAGCTCTTATTTGGGCTCTGATAAACTTCAAGACCTAAGAAATAATGCATTGGGACTAGGTATTTCATTTCAAACTCTGCAGCAAGCTTCTTCTTTCAATCTATGATGAGATTTTCTTCTCCTATCAAGAATAAATCATCCACATATAGTAGAAATATAACTGGCTCATCATTCATAACCTTCAATTATAGGTTAGGATCAACTTTACTCTTGGTAAATCCCAAGCTTGTCAAGAAACTATCAATTATGCCATACCATGCTCTAGGAGCTTGCTTCAACCCATACAAATCTTTCTTCAACCTGCATACTTGAGTCCTTCTATAGTTTTTCCTTTATACCACATAAGAAATTTACCATCTATGAAAGCAACCCTAAAACCTTTCTTATCTAGGGCTAAAATAGAAAGTAAGTTCTTTTTCAAACCTACTACATAGAGTACACCCTTCATTCTCATCAGAGTTCCTGAATCAAGTTTGTAGGTGGCTTCTCCCATTCCTTTGATAAGCTATTGATAATCATATCCAAGTGAAACTTTCTAGGGGGGGTCCTTTTCTATAAGGCTGGAGAGAGTGTTCTTCTGACCTTTCATGTGCTTAGGAGGCACCACTATCTATGAGTCAAGTATCCTCTCCATGTGTCACAAATCCTAAGAGAGCAAAAAATAAAACATATTCTTTAGATAACTTCTTGGGTGGCTCATCATATTCAGCTGCATGGGGATGATGTCTTTTGTTATTTCTCCTTTTTTATTCTTCCCTTATGGTAGGAAAATTCTTAGCAATGTGTCCCAGATTATCATAATGATAACATTGGTAGGAGGAGAAATATTTTCCCTTTCTTTGACCCTTACGATATTTTCAGAATCTCTTTGGAGAGTGATACTCTTTATGAAATTGGGTCTCCTTTTGAAAATGAGACTTTCCCTTTCCACCCTTAGCATTGTTAAATTTTTCAAAATCCCACCCAGTTTCAGTCTCACTGAATTTTCTACCAAATTTAAATGCCAAACTCAGTTTTAGCACTATTTCAGCATATGCTACAGCGGTGTTTCAGCATCTGCTCACAGTGGTGTTTCAGCATCAGCATATGCTACAGCCTGGTGTTTCAGCATCTGCTCACAGCGGTGTTTCACCATCAGCATATGCTACAGCCTGGTGTTTCAGCATATACTCAGCACTGTGTTTCAGCATATACTACAACAGTGTTTCAGCATAAGCTACAATGGTGTTTCAACATAAGCTACAGCGGTGTTTCAGCATCTAAAAACTTAACAGAAAATAAATTTCTGAACAGAAAATAAATTTCAGAATTGAAACATGAGGATTATGAACATCGTTTTCATCGCAGAAATTAAATATCAGCAATATGCAAAACTCAGAAAATATTAGACACAAATATTTTCGGTCTAACTTCGACCCTGGAAAAACCCACAAGGGGAAAACCAGTTAGAGAGGGATTTGTATTATTTATGAGCTTCTGAGAAAT
>ML800976.1:34693-52976 GCA_009831015.1 Picea engelmannii | reverse complement strand
TTTCTTCAGCTCGACCTCTCTCTTGCTCTCTCTTGTTTTCTCAACAAGAATTCTTCAGCTCCTCTCTTGTTCTCTCAACAAGACTGTTGTTTCTTCCTCTTGCTCTTGGAATCTCACCAAAAATCCTCTTGGCCTCTCACCAACATTTCTTTCACTCCTTGTTTTGCTCTCTCTTGTTCTCTCAACAAGAATGCTGCAACTTTCTTGTTCTTGGCATCTCACCAAGAGTCTCTTGCTCTCTCAACAAGATTGCTTCCACTTTTGAACAACAAGAATGGGTGCGCCCATTTTCCTTAATCAACTTCATGAGGGAAGGTGAGGAGTTTTCTAATCTAACAGCTGAGATTAGATTAGATGGGTGGCTGAGATTTGGTGTCTCTTCACTCACCCTCACTTCAATCATAAAGTTATCTTTTAATTTGCATCTCACAAATTAATTTGACTAAGACCCACTTTCGGCAATTTCTCCCCCTTAGGCGCCTAGGGAAGAGAAACACTTGCCTTGGTACATTATTTTAATTAAAAAAATTCAACAAGAATGACCAGCTAGGGCTTGATCTTCATCTCTTAATAGGACATCTTCTCGGTTGGCCACTCTTGCTTCTTCTTAAACACATTCTTCCCATAAACTGTCGAATTGGAGTTTCTCTTTTCTTGCACAAATAGTTTGGATGAAGGAATATCAAGGTCTTGTGAGACCATTAAGAGTTTTCATCATGAGTTCATATTCATCTAAGTTGTCTCCAATTGCCTCTAATTGTTCCTTGAATTGAGAAACCCTAGAGAAACAGTCTTGAATTGTTTCTCCTTTTTGCATCCGTGTATTCTTGAGTTAGGTTCTCAAGTTCATCTTCTGGTTGATGTTCTTTCCTTCCTACATTTTGGTTAGGGAATGAAACATATCTTTTGGAGTATTCTTAGAATAAACTTGAGGGATCAAGTGGTCTTTAATGGAATCTGCAATTATTCTTTTAGCCTTAATCATATCCTTCTTGTACTCCTCTTTGGATGCATTTTCTTTATGTTCTAGTACATTTTATTTTATGAATTTTGCAAGGTCATTCTATTCAAGAATCAGTCCAATTTATACTTCCAGGCATGGAAATTTTCCACAACTTCCATATTGTCAACAAGCTTGGTGCTTGTAGACATCTTGACGTGGAGCTAAGAAAATGACCAGAAAATAAAAGTGATCAAAAAATGAAACTGAGCTTACCAGGAGATGCGTTGGGCCGAGGTGAGTTCGTTGGAGCTGACTGTTTCAGAAAATTCCATGTTTCACCCCTTGAAACTTGACCTGCGTAATTCTGGACTAGTACTTTTGGTAGTGGTTCTAGTTTCCTGGTTTTTTGGTACCATTCAAAACTAGGATTTGAATTTTCAGATAATCTAGCCACTAAAAAGTTTTCTCAAGCTACCAAAATATGTGCTAGAGTAGGGCACACTTCCCAAGGTGATTTTTGGTCAAAAATTCCTCTTCGGTAAAAATCCCTAATTTGCTTGTACGACAACAATGGCATTTAGATACCCAGTGAAACATGCTATATTCAGTCAATCCCTAATACCATGTTAATTTTTTACTATTGTTATTAGGTTATTTCCAAATTACATGAGCATTCAATGCAATTCCAAAACAATAATATAAAGAAGATCACTAAAAGAAACACAATCACAAGGTACGCAACATTTTATCCTGGGAAAACTCTCATGGGGGAGAAAACCCAACAAAAACTTCCTCAATAATATATTTCCAATACAATGCCAAGACTAAGACCAAAATACCAAAGATAGACCAAGACCGAGCATGCGCCTCTCTTCTCCTTCCTCCTGCAACTGCAACTACCTTCAAGATATGCACACTAGATGAGTGAGTGAGTGTGTGTAAATGAGACACCAACCTCACATATAAATACAAGTGTGAGATGGAGCTAGGGTTGTGTCTCTTCACTTGGTTGAGTCAACTTCTCCTAGAAGTGGCTAAAACCACTTTATAATTACTAGGGACCGACTTTATAAATATAAGTATATAAATCCAGTTTGACCAATCCATAAAAGGGGATTTGATATTATACAAGACCCAATTTGATCAATCTGCAAAAGGGAATTTTATCTATTAAATAATAACTCAAATATAATTAGAATATTCTTCGAAGTTACAATATTTCAACATCCATAAGTAATTTTTTTGTTCCATACATGATTATTTATTGCATATGCTCTACAATCTATTGCTTTATGACCAAAGTAACTGCAAGAAAAACAATAACCAAGGAAATACTTTTGGTAATGAGTTGTGTGAGGCCATCTTGGTGGGAAAGATGTTTTGAATCTGTCCTTGTTGTCTTTTGGAGGAATGTCAATTTTATGCGGAACATCAGTTTCTCTCTTCATGTTGTCTTCGTCATTGATGATGATTTTGAGTACATCAACATAGCTTTTAGATTTTCCTTCATTTACCTTCTTCAGTGGCTCTGTAGCTTTTGAATATTCTTTGATGGTCATATGAATCTTATCATAACCAAGACCATTTTTAATGACTGGTGATATTTGGAATTTGATGATATCATCTAATATTTCAATGTTCTTTTCAAACTTCAAGCTTCTATCCAATTGAGCAAATGACTTCTTCAATTCCTTTCTTAAGGAAACAAGTTCATCTTCTAGCTTCTCGCAATTTCCTTCCTTTTATTTCAGTTGTATTCTCATCACTTCTTTTGTCATTTTTACCTCTTCTAGTTGAATCTTTAGGATAATAATAGTCTTCTCTATTTCTTCAAGAATTTTTGACATTTTTTTTTTCATCACAATCCTCCTCTTCATATTTCTACAACAACTCCTTTTGTTTCAAATTATTATTCTTAAGATTATTTATTTCACTTAAGGCACAAATGAGTTCTTCTTCAAGATCTACTTCTGCATCTATTTCAACATTTTTTTCCTCTTATTAATCCAAAATTTATTTTCCTTTGCATTCATTTTCTAAAGCATCGGTTTCAATTTCCATGTGTGCTCCTAATATATACCTTCTAGTGGCTAGACTATTTCCGAAGGAACTTGCTTTGATACCAATTGTTGAGCACACACTTATACTGAGAGGGGGCGTGAATTAGTATAAGATAATTTTTTACTTTTTCAAACATTCATCAACCATAATAAAACAATCAAATATTAACTGTAGAACATGGAACATAAGATTTACATGGAAACCCTTTCGGGGGAAAACCATGAACTTCTCTTTATAATTTTTTGTAGGAACCAACCAACTGGAGACACCAATTCCCACTGGTACAAATCCTAGTAGGCACCAACCTATTCTTGCAGATATTCATAGACACTAATCTACTGGAGACACCAATCCCCACCGCTAAGAACCAACTTAGAAAGAGACACCAATCTCTTACAAATACTCATAGACACCAATCTATTGGAGATACCAATCCCCACAACTAAGAACCAACTTGGATGAAGAATCTACCAAAATAATTTAAGAGGAAATTTGCAAGAAGGTTGAGGAATCCCTAAATACTGATGAGGCAAAATAAAAAATGAAATCCAGAATGGAAGAAAGACGTCGAAATTTGATAAATGGGGTGACATTGTAGCTTCAAAAGGAGAGAGAAGACAAGATTCAAGAAGGTCACCATGAGATACTTAAATAATTTGAACTTCATCTAGAGGATGTATGTGCCAAATATGATGGTATTATCTCCAAGGATAGAGTAATCAAATACCAAGCAAAAAGGATAGAGGATGTCATTGTCTTTATAAATAAGATAGATGAAATGCATGTGCAAAGTGAAGGAAAACTGTCAAATGTGAAACCATATCAACATCCTAATTACCAGGAAAGATTTCAAGGAAGAGAATAAGGTCGATATCATCATTATCAAGAAAGAATATGGAATATGTATCAATATTCATGGAACGAGGCATTACAAAACCAATCTTCAACAATCTATTATTAGAGACCAACAACCACTACAAATTGGAGATGTTACAACAACAATACATGGAATCAAAGGAACAAAAATTATGAAACAACTAGACACCAAGGATTAAGACTGAAAATAATTGATTTTGGATGGATAGATCATCATCAATGGAATAAAGAAAGTAGGAACATAAGAAAATCATATTACATGGTTTCATCACATGTGAAGCCTTTAATATCTATATTGGATTTTTTCCCCATGCTCACATTGATGTACATGATGTGTACTTATGTTTTGTAATAATAATTTAAGTAGTTGGATCAAAATATATTAGTTACACAATAACTCCTTAAAGTATAAGAGAACCTCCTCTAAATATCCAAATACATTCATACATCACAATTCACATGTTCTCAATAATAAATATGTGATCTCTATATATACCTATTCACACACTACACATGAGTCCCCTTTACTATTAGACCGACTATATTACATATATAATTTCACATTGCATGTACATTTATCCCCATATATGCCCCCCTTGGGTCATAACAATTGTGATCTAACTACTTCAACTATTTGGTTTCCCCTTTTTTCTTGTTAGATTCAATGCATTAGGCCTATGAATGGTTTGGTAAACTTGAGAAATAAAAGAAATACCAACATAATCTAAAATGTAATAATAATAGCACATTCACATAGTATACACAAGATGTACCCTAGAAACCCTTAACTGGGAAAACTAGTCATACTAAGAGACACACCTCTCTCTATATCATTGTATATTAACTCAGCCATTCACCATACAATATTTAGTGATTCTAAATATTCAATCAACCCTAATAATTTAATCTAAATATATTACAACCTTAATTACTTAACTGAGATTGGATTACAATGGGTTGAAAGCATTAGTCGAAAAAACAAAAAAATGACCAAAACATATTCTCAAGTATCCCTTGGCTCCCCATGCTTCCCTATATGAGGGGGGTGAAATACCCTCTAAACCCCCTTGAAATTATATGTGGCTAATTGTACCTACAAATAATATGACTGCTCATATCCAATATTATACCACATGTTGAATACTTTGAAATAATTCGGGATGAGGGAAAGACATCCATATAATCAAATGCTAAAGGTAGATATGTTCATTGATTATCTACACCAAGATAACTTATGAGTACTAATAGAATCTATCAATGAGTATGCAACATTACTCAAGGTATTGACATTCTCCAACAACACTTTTTTTTCTTCAACCATGTCTCTCATCAATATGATTTGTCTCATTGTGATATGCAAGGTTCTTTTCTATAAAAATTGCACCTAAGTTGTCACAACCTATCCTTATTTATTTCTAAACCAAATCAATACCTAAACAGGATTTATGAAACCATACAAATTCATTACTCCCATGAATGGATACCATGTACTCATGTTCCATAGTTGACATTAAAACTACAACATTCATTTTGCTCATCCAACTAATTTCTCCACCAAATAGGTTAAAAACATAACTATTTTTCAATCTTTTGTGGTTAATATATCTAGCCCATTTTCATCAACAAAACCCTATATATCTATCTCTCTATGAGGTCCAAATATCCATTGCTAGAAGATTGCATAATCTGAAGTGCCACATAAATGTTTAAATATATTATTTACAAATGTCCAATGTTCCTTCTCTGGTTTTGACATATACCTTCTCAAAAATCCCACTGTATTGGAAATATATGGTCTAGTACAGACCATAGAATACATCAAACTTTGAATGACACTTGCATAGGTAACACAATATATGTCCTCTACCTATTCTTGTTCCTTGGGACATCGATCTAAAAATAACTTTACCCCTATAAGAATATGGACCTTCACCAATTTACATTCATGCATATTAAACTCTGCAATATTGTCTCAATATATGTCCTCTATTTCTATCAGAGTTTCTTATTTTCCCAATCTCTTTTAATTTTCATGCCCCAAATAAAATTTGCAACACCAAGATCTTTCATATCAAACTTGAAAGATAATTTATTTTTGACATCCTTAATGATTTCTTTGTTGTTATCAACCAATACCATGTCAACAACATACAACACCACAGAAAAAAAATAATCACTAACCAACTTGGAATACACATAGTGATGATCTTTACTTACTGAGAAGCTAAGTCCCAATATATAAGTATCAAACTTTTGATACAACTTTATTGTAGATTGTTTTAATCCATGCAAGGGATTTTTCATCTTGTTTATATCTATAATAGACCTCTCTTTCTCATCCCTATCATTTGTCAATGGTTTATTTTTGCAAACTTTACTTTCGTTCGATGATGTGGAAACTAATGTACTAATCATGCTTGATGTTTGAAGTTATTAGATAGTTATGATAACTACCTTATGTGCAACCTAGTTCTTTTGTGAGTGCAGGTTGATATAGAAATTCCTAGAGTGGGATATTTAAGGTGTGGACTTGCAAAAGGGATCTACATCGAACTACAAAAATCTAGTAGGTGATCATTCCTCTCGTAGGTAGTTAGTTAGTTACTTCTACTTAACTTTTATGGTTAGTTAAATATTGTTCTATTCAGGTCAATTGTTATGTTTTGGTTTCTAGCCCAGCCATAGGAGTTCATTCCCCACAAACAGAATTGGCGACTCCACTGGGGAGAGTCTCCTTTGGGTTAGTTGTAGGTGCTTTCTCTTTGTTTTTTTGTTTTTTTGGTTTCTTTCTATTTCTATTGTTGCATTTTGTATTTCATAACCCTAGCCTTTATTTTCAGGCTTTTAACCTAGCTCTCTCCAAGTTTTTTTGGGGATTTTGGGTCATATATGTGCTTTTTTGCGATGACATAAGCATATATACGCACCCAACAGACGAATTAGGTGTGTATGTGAGATTATAAATGCTCCCTACAATGAAGACATGAGCATATGCCTCTTGAAAAATGATTTTTGCTTGCTTTTTAGCCTTTTTAAAGCCTTGATTTGGCTATTTGGGGGGATCTTTTGGACTCTTTTGGTTTCTGAAACTTCTTGTTGGATATAGAAAGTAGGTAAAGTATTAAAAATAAAAATAAAACAAATTTTGATTCTTCTTTTGATTTCTTGGATTGCATAATTATAAGACAAGTCTTGTTCTTAGGGTCTTAGTTTTGTGGTTGTTGTTGTGATCATACTTGAAACTTGAGTTTGTATCTTAGTTTGGTACTTTTCTTTTTTGTGTTCTTTTTTATTCAAACATAAAAAGAAAAAAATTAGTTATTTTAACATCTTCTGCCAGTGTTTTTTTTAGTAGAAAGAAAACCAAAGAAACCTAGTTTGTTGTTAGGTAGGTATCTTTCTTTCTATTGTGTTGTTTTGCATTCATATTTGAAAAATACAAAGATATTTGTATAGGAATTTGTTTTTTATTCTCATATTGAAAATCATTTAAAAGGGAAAAGGACAAAGAACACTATTTGTTTTTCTTTTTTTTTCGTTTCTCGTAGTTTAGGAAAGAAATTTTACTTTGTAGATCAGTCTTGATTTCTCAGTTTCTACCATTCTTTTATAACTGAAAACAAAGGATCTCATTACTGTAATAATTATTTATTTTGCATTGAAAATATTGAATTTCAAGGTTTGAAATATAGTTCATACATTTTTCTTTCTTGAAACTCATTTCATTGTAGAATTAGTGTGAATTTTCCTTTGTCGATGTTATTATAATTTTATTTTTGCAAGAGTCTCTAACACATCACCGGTTTCACTTCCATACCCTGAGTAAAGAGAAACCACTAAAAAAACACTCAACTAAAATATACTAGAATTTTTTATCATAGGGTACACCAACTAGTCTAGGCTAGGGCCTTAGAACAAGTTGGAGAGTAAACTCTCCAAGGCCATTTAACTCAAAATAGGAGTATGAACAGGGAGTTATTAAAATCCAATTGTCGTATAGGTGTGGCTAGGAAACTCCTCTAACATAGGAGCTAAACATGAGGTTGCGTGAGGGTGAGTGGTGAATATTACCCCTCCAATACTTTTCCAAGATTCTATGGATTGTTGTGTATACAAGGGTTTCTTGAGTACCACCTAGCACTCTATAGTGTCATTTCTTTTGAATCTTTAGACTTAGCTATCCTACCCATACATACAATCCCAACTATGGACTGTTCCCTCGGATTCCAACTATGAGTTGGTAGCTTGAGTTGTTAAATTCCTAGTTGTCACAAAGATCACTGCAGGGGGATTCTCATGGTACTTGACACAAACTTTACATCAAACTTTCAATACCCTTGGAGGGTGCCTGATCTGTCGAGCATAAGCCCTGGTGATTATTATAAATGTGTCAATATCTTCATGAGATATTTCATATGGTATCTCAGGGTGGAGATCATTGCTTTCCTCAGCGTGAGGTGAGCTATTGGCAGTGGGAGTATCTTCGTTATGTGGGTTGTTTTGATTACTTTCTATGAATCATGCCCTCCTTCTAGATCCAATTTTGTTAAGGGGGTTGAATTCCATTCAAATCAAAAGTAGGAATCACACCTGAAGATGATGCCAAATTATATTCTTCTTCATTTGAAATGATGTGATTCTCCATATTAAAGGTCCAATGATCGTTCGATGAGATTTAAGATTGTGTTGGTTTTATCCACTTGGTATTTTCTATTTTTGGGGAAATATTTTCCTCAAAAAATTTATAGGATAACTATGATTGGGTGGTTCATAGGAATTAGTTCTATCAACTAATCAATCCAAAGAAAGAATGTATAATAAAATAGTTCCTCTTAAAGATGGTTTATTCAAAGAACTATGATAACAGAAAAAAAATAAACTTATATATACATTCTCCTTAGAAATAATTCTCTAGAAATGTTATATAATAGTCATCACACATGCATGTAGGTAACATGGCTAAAGAACCATCATCTATAAATAATTAATTCTAAATCTATTGATCATTAGAGCTAAAGCTTCGGAGTATATTAACATGTAGATTTAAACAAAAGATGATAAATCAATGTAAGTAGCATTCATTTACATGATAGCTTGGCCACAAAATATCCTACTAGAAATTGATGCAAGAACATGTTGACAGGTCTTAATGGCCTATCAATCAGGTAAGGGAAAACACCGGATGGAAAGTCCCAAATTAGAATTTCTCTCGTTTGTAATAGCATTTTCGACCAATATGTGGGCCTAGTTTCCACTCTAAAATGTTATCTAAATATGAATATGAGAACCAAAAGTTCTCAGATGAATTAAAATATGGAACTAACTAGTTAATGAAACTATTCCTAGGTATACATGCAGAACTATTATAATCCTATCATGATCAGGAGAAAACTAACTAAGATTTTGAATACATCAAAATATTATGTCATGTAAATGAGAAAGATTTCATATGTTCAAAAGATAAATAAGATAACAACAACATCACATTCACATATACAATTAGTTGCAATATGTTTTATGACATTGTAGTTGAATTCAAGAAGGAAACATATGGCCATCTGAGCATACATAATTTTTTTCAAAATTAATTCATACAATAGAAATTTAATACTCAAATATTATATAAATGCATTAAGAGAAGTCTCAAGCACATTCACAAAAATCCATATCTCCAAAATGCATCTGCTCTTCATTAATTTCGAAGTAATAGTATTGTCTGGCATACACAAAGTGCAAAAGTCCCTACTTCATTACAACCATTCCTTTTATAAAACATAAGAAGAGGCTTTTAATACTCAACAATTGTCTTTCTGTCAGATGACAGTTACAATGCTTCATTTCATATTCCAATCAAGACTTTACAATAATTACAAAATAATCAAAATGCAGAAAATTTGTTACAAAAACTCCAAGAGGATTTTAGTTGTTGCATTTTATCCCAGAAGCATTTTCATAATTTGAAGTATTCTAGTAAAGTGTCTATTATGTTTAGATGCATCTTCTTGAGATCTATTTCACTATCGATGATAGGAGTTACCACTTCTATATTTAAATATTCTTATGTCTATTGCATGAAGTGTTTGGTTGATAGGATTAATTTTTTTGGCCTTATTATTCTTGTTTCCAAAACTTTTCTATCAACCTCCTCTGTTGATTTGATGGCATTCATGCTAAGATTTCTTCTAGCCTCCACATATTCTGTTATCATTTGATATGGTCCTACCTTTTCTAAATATTCTAGGGTTTCCATCCTAAATTGTTCTAGCAAGTCATCTGATGTCCTCCACAATCTTGTCAGACAGTTGGCTTAGATTTATGGACAGTTGGTTTGGATTGTTGGTTTTCATTGATTTCAACCCTTAGAGAGTGATATTGTAGATTGATGTCAACCCTTAGAGATTGATGTCAACCCTTGAGTATCTATGGTAGATCCATAGGTATGGGTATGGAACCCAAGTTTGTTTGAGGTATAAAGGTATGAATATTAGTGTATTTTCAGGTAATACTATTATATATGGATAGTACATGTCATGTTGTTTTCGGTGATATGTGGAACATCACATAAATCCTCACGGTTAGAAAGTTATGGCCCTGTGAAGTTGGAGAACCATCATGAGTTATCTAGAAGCCTCTAGAAGGTCAAATATGCCAATTATTCTATAAGCTCCTAGAAGAAGTGTACTAGTCAAATTGATGGTATCTAGGAGTTAATCATGGGTATAGTTGTTGCATTAAGAAAATAATTAAAAATAAATTAGTTGGAACAAGAAGTTGTGATTTTGGTAACTATGGTAAAGTTGTTGTGATGAGAATATTGAATAATCAAAGTGGTTGACCAAGAAATAAATCAAATAATAAAGTGTTTGCAATAAGAAGTTAGTTAAGGGAAAAGAAGTTATGAATTGAATAATAATAGAAAAGTTACTTGCAAGAAGAAGTTGTGAGTAAAGATAAATTATTTAAATAATAAAGTAGTCAAAGTGGTTGCAAAGAGAAATTATTTAAATAATAAATTGGTTGCAACAAGAAGTGGTGAGTTTACTAATTATGGATAAGTCAAAGTGGTTGCAAAAGAAATTAATTAAATAATAAAGTTAGTTGAAACTAGAAGTGGAGAACTTACTATTTGTGGATAAAGTGGTTGTAGGTGGACAAGTGGTTAGAAGTGGGTTAGCCCTAAAAGAAGGAAGTTGGGTAAAGTGAGTTAGAAGATAACCCCTTGAGGAAGCTACTTGGAGAGTATAATTAAGAGAGAAAGCGTCTCCTATTTGCACCTATTTTTTAATATAATTGAATATCAAATTGTGAAAGGTTATTTGGAAAGTATTATTGATACATCAAATTTGCGGAAGAAAAATCACGGTAGAAGAATCGCAGAAGAAAAATCTGGTAGAAAAATCGTGGCTGCAAAATTGCACCAACAAAATCATGACAAAAAAATCATGGCAGCGGGATCAGGGCAGCATAACCGCAGCAACAGAATCACAACAGCAGAATCACGGCAACAAAACCGCAGCAACAAAATCACGACTACAGAAACAAATCCATAATAGATCCATAGCTACAAGAAGAAAAAGGTATGATTTTCATATGTGTAGTGTTGAATCTATATATTTGGTTGAGGTGTTTCCTTGTAAATATGTTGGATGCCCTCTTGAAAGTTTAGTGCTTGTTGTAGAATGGTTTTGAGGAAGATCTATTGAAGTATATTGTTGGTGCATGTCTAAGTCTTATTCGTATATCTTATGGTAGATTGTGAGAGGATTTTGTTAGTGTTCTTGATATATGATTGGTACACACTTGAGGCTACATAATAGTGAGGTTTTGGCACATGATTTGATGTGAGGTTTTATGATATTTGGTTATGGATAGTGTCATGTATTTCTAGAGAAATTTTGATGGTTATATTGGTATATGTCTTTGGTATATGATTGAGATACATGTTGGGACAGATAGTTGATGAGTGGCACATACATGAGGTGTATGGTATGGTGATTTTGGTTCATCTTGATGAGTCATATTTTGATCTATAGCTGATGCGTGATTGGTACATATTTGGTACATTGTTAGAGGCATTTGCTAGTATTATTTTTGGCACATGGTTTATGGATGGTGTGGCCTATATGACTTGGTATACTTTTAGAAGCACATCTTGATTGTGATACAGCTTGTTGATGTTTGTATGGTGAGTAGATATGATTTGGTTGATAAGATTGATGAGATAGGTTGTTGTGATAGGTTGTTTGGAAATGTTGTTGTGACAATTTATTTGTACAGGTTTGGTGCATGGTTGATGCACTTGTTGATGGTACAGGTTGATGCATGGTACATATTGGTACAAGTTGTTACATGTTGTTACAAATTTTTTGGTGCAAGTTGATTGGTACAAGTTGTTATAGGTTGTTGGTACAGGTTGATAGTGATAGGTTAAGAGTGGTAGTGTTTGATTCAGTGACAGTGATAGGTTGTCTACATTTGGAATTTATATTTCAGGGCTGCAAGACGAGGAAAGGAAAGGGGTTTGTAGCCTCCTTCCAGTTGGTGCCAGAGAATTAGGGAATTGGAGATTCCTTCAGGTTGGATCCTGAGAACTAGGTGGTTGTATCCACCTTCCATTTGTAACTGGAGAACATAGGGGGTTGTAGCCTCCTTCTGGTTGTAGCCAAAGAATTAGGGAGTTGGAGCTTCCCTCAAGTTGTAGCCTGAGAAACTAGGGGGTTGGAGCCTCCTTCCATTTGGACTGGAGAATTGGAAGTTGGTGCTTCCTTGAATGTAATTCTTAAAGACATATAATAAAAGCATTATGTGGTTTTCTCCCACAATGGGTTTCCACGTAAAATACTGGTGTACTTTTCATTGTGAAGATGTGTCTATTATTGTTTATTATGCACTGATGGATGTTAATGTTATATGATGCAATAACATATTAATGATGAATTGATGAACATTTTTGAATAATTTAAAGGAATATACATTGTGGTTAAAAGGATTAATAAGTGGTATAAATTGCTCATTGTTGATTCACCCCCCCTCTCAGTAATCCAACAAATCTTTTGAAATATTTTCCAATTGTTTCCTGAGTGGTTTTGATGTCATTGAGGATAGATTTCCTGGTGTTAAGGAGTACTTGGTATTTGATTATTTGCTTGGTTGTATAGACCAGTAGGATGTTAAGAAGGTTATTATAAACATCTTGCCACTCTACAATCTTGTCATAGGCACTCTGGAACTTCTAGTACTTTTATTTCACACTATTCATCTATAGTTTTAGATTCAAGTGATCTGACTTGTTCTCTTGAATTTGGTTTAATAAGCAGAAGAATTTCTTATGTACATCTTTGAGTTCCTCATTATATATGGTGGCTTCTTCTTTAACTATCTCCAAGACAACATTTCCCTTTTTACTTTCTCCCAAAGTCTTCTCTAGAAGGTCATTAGCTTGGTTAGTTGTCCAATCTAGTCTTCTATCTTCTCATTGTATGCACTTATCTCCAATTGTTTTTCCTACAAATTTTCCATTTCTTGAGTATCTGTGGCTTTAATTGTTTTTATTTTTTCTTGATATAATTTCTAGTCCAAGCTAATCTTTTGTTCAAATTCTGCACTTAGTCTATTTTCTTGAAATTGCAATTCTTTATGTAGTTCTTCTTTGTGTAGATGTTCTGTTGTTATGGCCTCTTTCCAGCTTAATTCACTAGATAAATTGTATTTGATGGTATCCATAACAACCTCCATTTCATCTACCCTTGCTTTTGATATGTCAAGTGCTTCTGCAACTTCATAGATCGACATTATGTTTGCACCAATGAAGGCATTAAGGGATGATTTTGCATGTATTGCATTCTCTTTAGGATCTAAGCCTGATTTCCACTTAATGCTTCTTTCATGTGTTTCTTGGATTGTGCCCAATCCTTCTCTTTTTCTCTTTGTTTTTCTTTTCTCAATAGCCTTGGTCTTGTGACTATAATAGTATTCTCCTACAACTACAACAACATATTATATTCCAAGTCCTGGAGATGTGAATGAAATATTACCTGGAATTACTACCAGAGGAGTACATTATTCTAATGGGATTGTGACCATACGTTTGCTAGGATTTGTCACCATAGCTTGGTTCAATTATTTTGGTTCATTTTCCCGTGACTTGGTTGCATTCCTCTTATTTCTTCTTCCTTTCCTCATTTTGAGTGGCCAATGAGGCTTGTTTTTCATATTCCTTTTTCTTCATCTCAAGATCTATATCTACTTGAGCCTTGGTCTCTGTTTCTATTTGTTTTTTCTCATTTCCATTGTTCCTCTCTAAAAATTGGCCTTTGCCTTTGCTTTTGGTCAGTTTAGCTTGTTTCTTTTCAACCTTTGCCTTCTTTCTTTACCGATACTTCTCTTCAACTTCATCATCATTCCTTTATATTTCTTCAGCCTTGTACCTTTGTTATCTTTCTCTGTCCTCTTTCTTCTCCTTATCTTATTGGAGTAGTTCTTTAAATTGTTATTTTACCAGAACCATTTCTTCATCTTCCTCTTTCTAAAGTTTCTCTCTAGCTTGCTCACTAGGAAACCTGTCTAGTACTTCCTAAAAATAAAGAGATCCCATGAAGAGGTCCTTTGAAAAATTAGTCTCATGAACAACTTGTTGTTCTAACTTGAAAACATTTATATGCTCATATATTACATTCTGGGTATCATGCCATTTATTTCTCCCAGTACACAAACATATCCCTCTTAGATCTTCAACTTCTTTCTCAGTGTGTGGTTTATTTGATAGAGAATACATGCCTATGTGGAGTGGAAAGATTGGCCAATACTTTTTGTTCTTCTCTGACAAGTAGGAAATGACTCCTTTTTCAAGCATCTGATAGGCTATTTATCTGGATAACAGTTTATCGGGAACATATTTGGGAAGCATATGTGGTGGCCTGGTGGCTCCATATATCCTAACGTAGGTATAGTAATTCTTCATATACCAATCTCCTATTTCTCTTAAGGATTTGATGTCTCTTTGAACAATGTTTTGGGTTCCAAGCCAAATTAAAAGTAGAAAATTTATGAGTAACACAAATTGCATCAATAAGGTATGTGATCATGTAGAAGCCGAGGTTTTTAATACCTTGGGCCTCTCAATATCTAATTATGATGTTGAAGGATAAAATGTTGGCCCAGTTAAAATATTTTCCAATCTTGGCCACTGTGTAAGCCATCAAAAACCACTCCATCTTGAAATGAGTATTGATTTCTTCATCATAGAGTCTGCATATCATCACATTCAGAATTTTATATGAATCCTTCAAGTACTTTGCAAGAATATATATTTTCCACTCATTTATTGTCCATTCCTCATCGACAAACCAATCCTCCATCAATGTTTTAAGGTCCTTATGCTCAACTCTGAATTTATCTAGGAATGATTCATCAAGTGCTACCATAGGCTATGGGTTTTTGTATTTGGCTCTGACACCTTCTGCCTTCATATATGTGATCAGAACACTGAATGTGTTGACTATCATGGTCATCTCCTTTTGCATGTGGGTGAAACACCATCGTGCGACATCATTATAAGGTAAAATCATTGGGTGAGCGGCTATAGTATGAATGCCACTTCTTCTGATGTTTTTGTATTCATCGATGTCTTCATCATCAAAAGGGTAATCTTCATTCTAGAATATATTATATATCTCATGGTATCTTACATAATGCTCCCTTTCTTCATAGTTACTTGTGTTTGTAATAGTGAGAGAATCTTGACTTGAAATAGGGATAGGTCCAGTAGCCACCTGGTTCTTTACTCTTTTGTTCATAACTCTATACATCTTGTCTCCTGCATATGTCGTTATGCAAAGAACAAAATTACTTTACCTTTGAATTTGCTACAAAAAGTAGTAACTTCGAAAAACACAAAATACATACCAGTTGGCTCGAGATCTTTATCACACAATGCAATTTACCCATCTTTTTACAGTAGCAGTGTCTTCACTTTCATAGGTTTGACATGTAAATCAGTATATCGATTAGGACTTAACAAGGTTGTTGTATTTGGGCGATTTTCCCCAAACCCTATGTAATTAATGTTAAGCATGTTACAACTCTAGCTTAGTCAGATTTGTACAATCCTCCATTAATTTCCTCAAAGACAATTATGTGTTCATTATCGTTGACGTATCGTTGGTGGTGTGGGGTAGGGAAGGGAGAAAATGTTCTCTGATCATGTCATCATCGGGACTGGCCATTTCAAAAATATTGAACCTAAGTTTGTATTTCGACAATGATGACCTATTATGATAATGTTTTATCCTCGAAATGTGTGCTAAAAGATATCAATGTATAATAAGTTGTTTTCCTTGTTATGATTTTATTTTATTAAATTAAACGAGTCATTATAGGTTGTTTAAGAGGAGGGTTAATTTTACGAGGCCAGGGTGTCTTTGTCTAAAGATAATATGTTAGATATGGGTCATGGTCTAGGAGGTTGGTTCTCAATGATGACATCTTGGGTGGTGTCATCATCAAAACATTTTACATATAGAGCAAAGGATAGTCTCATGAGTTCTCCCGACGATGAAATTTTTTTCATTGAAAATGTGAACCAAAGAAGTAACACCATGTCGCATATATCATGTACAACCAAAAGGTTTCATTTCATTATAGTATATGGTTGTATTGGGATAAATTTTAAACATGGTGCAATAGTTATCTTTCAAGAGTGTTTAAGGGTTTATCTCTTGTTGACATGTATGCATCAGAAGATGAATTTTTAGAGTTAGGATTTTTTTGTGAAGAGATTGTTCAAGGAGGAGCACCTGTGGATGTTATGCCTGTTATTTTCCTGAATCTGATATGAGATTTGATTTACAAAGGCCGATATTGGTTATAGATATTCATGTGTGTAGGATAGAAAAGTGGGGTCCACCTGTTATGACAGGGTCACAGGAACTACCAAAACTAATATCTTCTTGACACATCATCCTGAAAGAGAAGAATCATTGAAAATGACATATATCCTTTCACAATACAGACTTCATCATTGGCCTGAGAATAAGACTCTATACAGGTGTATCTTTGTTGCACTCTCATGACGACAACGTTGAAGAAGAATTGTCATAACAAGAATTGGATGGAAGGGTAATATTGTATAACTTTGGAGAAGGAGAGCCAATGATGTTTGAGCGGGGTATTATGAGTAGAGGCTTTAGGAACATTGTTGTAGAAAGGTTTCCAATAAAATATCTTAAGATCCTCATAGTGAGGGATACTAAAGGGCCATCAGTCAACATATCATAGATGATAGTTGTATTTTTCCTCAAACCAACTTAAAAAATTATGCATAAACATTAGTCCTATGAATGAATAGATAGTTGGGTAGTACTGATTAGTAACTTGCAAAATTTTAGTTGGAAGGTACCCACTAAATATGATGAGTTTTAGTGGGTTGTTGTGTATGTCACAACAAATGGAAACTTTTTAGGAGAACTAGTTATCTCTGTTGGATTACTGAGAGGGGGGGTGAATCAGTAATAGAGCAATTTAATCCCTTTTTAACCATATAATCCAAGTGTTATATCAATGAAGAATTATCATCCAATAACTGCAGAGTAAATAAGAAATGAACAAATGAACAATCATACACATACACAGTACACCAGTGTTTTACATGGAAACCCAAATCGGGAGAAAACCACAGAATGATTTTTCTTATATGTCTTGAAGAATTACATTCATTGGAAGAACCAACTTCCTTTGTTTTCCAGCTGCAACTGGAAGGAGGCTCCAACCCCCTAGTTTCTCAGGCTACAACCTGATGGAAGCTCCAACTCCCCAATTCTCTGGCTACAACCAGAAGGAGGCTACAACCCCCTATGTTCTCTGGCTACAACCACCTATCCTTGCCCCATCCTACCACCCTGAAGTAGAAGTAGAATGATGGAACCACTGTCACACTATCACTATGAGATATACCATTGTAAACCTGTACCAATAAATTTGAACCATGCATCAACCTGTACCTCAACCTGTAACCAACCTATACCATAAACAAGTACATCAACCATGCACCAACCTGTAATCAACCTGTACCATAAACAAGTGCATCAAACATGCACCAACCTGTAATCAACCTGTACCATAAATAAGTGAATCAACCATGCACCAACCTGTAATCAACCTGTACCATAAACAAGTGCATCCAACCATGTACCAAGTATGTACCAATCATGTGTCAACTACTCATCAACTATGACTCATCAATATGTACCAACATCATCAAATTTACACCTCATGTATGTGCACCAACTCATCAACTACTTGTCTCAACCATGTACTCAACATGTACCACAACCAAAAGCCCTCATCAATTTCATCATCCAAATCTGATTTGTAGCTCTGTAATAGACCTGGTGTATATGATCACAT
>ML800976.1:11195-25559 GCA_009831015.1 Picea engelmannii | reverse complement strand
AATTTATTATTGAAATAATTTATTTTGTATTCACTTTGAATTATAATACACTCATCACTTAACTTTATTATTTACCTTTTAAAATCTCTTAAACCACTTTGACTACTTTGACCTTTTGGGGCTTCTAGATGACATATGAGGGTACTCCAACTTCGTAAGGCCATAACTCTCAAACCGTGAGGAGTTATGTGACGTTCTACATACAACCAAAAATGTCATGACATGTACTATCCATATAGAATAGTATTATCTGAAAATATATCATAACTCATACCCTTACCCATCAAACAAACTTGGGTCCATTACCCAAACCTGGGGTCTCCAACTTCTCATGGCCATAACTCTCTAACCATGAGGAATTATGTGACGTTCCACATACCACCAGAAATGACATGACAAGCACTATCCATCTAGGATAGTTTCCCTGAAAAATTCACTTTCCTTCATCTCATTATTCCACAATTAAGCATAGGTTCTCTTACTCCACAAAGCGACTTCCTGTGAGGGATTTCACCATAAGGGGACCACTTTGGAGTTCATCCATATTTACTTCTTATCAACCATGACAAAACAATAATGAGTCATATTTACATCACACAATATTGGGTCCATTACCCAAAATGTTGTGCTATGGGGCTTTCTTCAAGGGTTGACATCAATGAAAACCAACCTTAATCAACAATCTCTTCCTCAGATAGACCTTCATATTATATATATATGATTGTAGATTTGTTGAAAAGTTTACATATTGATCTGTACTACAAACCCCACATCACCTTCTCTTTCCTAAAAAATAAGAATGTAGTACATCCCTAATGATATTCAGGATAATTCCTGTGAGACAATCATGGATGTGGTTGTTTAATTTAGTTCAAGAATATTGGAGGAGTTGGACACCACATAATTTATTTCCTGATTGTTTATAGATCGATGTGTGTTCCTCATATCTTCTCTCCTGGCATTGCTTCACTGGTAGAAAACATCCATAGCATCGATGAATATTCCTTGGTATCATACAAGAATATTCATGTTTCCAACGAGCATCCATAGCCCCGACAAGTTTACTTGTACTTCCCACCCAATAATTGGTGGTTTCAACTTCCTAGATTGTTCAAGCTTTAAATTTCACCCTTTAGATTTGTAATATATGTATAATTTTTGCATAATGGATATCTAGGAAGTGCAGTGATACAAGGGTTACTTTGATATTCCGTTTTCAGTCATTATTTCATCCTCATGGGTCCTTTCCAAGATTATTCTTGATTAGATTTTATGTTCAAATAATAGGTAGGTCTCACTAGTATTATCCAGAAGACACTTGTAGCTGCCACCTATTCTGTATATGTAGGATCTTGAGTTGATGTGAGATTCATCACACAGATAAAAAAAAATTGTAACTTTAATTTCTTATAAACATATTATCTGTAGTCTAGGGTTCTCTCCAAAACAGAGTATTTTGAATCTCTCCCATCAAGTGTAACCATATGTTATATCCTGATATAATGCAAGACATATATCTAGCTTCATGAGCACCCAAGTAGTTATTCATACATAATATGATCTTTTACTATGTAACATAATCTACATGTCAGTTCTTACGTATAAAAAATGACAGATTGGAAATGGATTTATCGTAAATATAGTGGAAAAAAAAAACTGAAAACCGGGGAGGGGAAAATGGGGAAGCTTTATTCGGAAAATATGTACAAAAGAGAATATGAACCTACTATGTACAACAATGCATTACATGAGGTGATTATGAGAAGTATCGTTTGAGAATTTGTCCATCTCCCTCCAATGTCTTGAGTTTAAAATTTCTTGATCCAATTTTCTAATGGATTTGATATGGACATAACCATAGTTTTTGAAATTTTGTATGTTTTCATTTTATTTCATTTTCTTTATCCCACTTAAGGACAACATCACCCTCTTGGAAGTCCTTATTTCCTACAGATGACTTATCAAACCGTGTTTTAATTACTTATTGGTGTTGCTTTAGGTTTCTTTTATCTTTTCCCCTTTCTTCTTCAAGTTTCAAGACCATGTTCAATCTTTGTTGCATTATTGGGCACTCTTTGTCTTGAACAAATTATGCAAGTTGTAATGAAGGAAAAAAGGTATGTGTAGGAAAAATTGCTTCTTGTCCATAGACCAGGAAAAGGGAGAAATTACCCAGAGAGGAATTAGGTGTTACCCTATCATCCCATAGAGAGTTCAGAAGGGATAAATGCCAGTTTCTTTGGTGATCAATGACAGTTCTTTTAAGGATATTGATTAGATTCTTATTGGTGGATTTCGCTAGTCCATTCCCTTGGGGATAATAATTAGCTGAATATTTTATTTTAATGTTTCGTTCAAGAGAATATTCAATTAATTTCAAAGAATAAATGTGCTTGGAGTTATAAAAAATCAGAGATTCAGGAACACTGAATCTAGTTATAATGAAGGTTTCAATGAAATATATCACCTGATTTTCATTGGAAGTCTTCAAAGGGATTGCATTAGTCCATCTAGTGAAATAATCTATAACAGTTATGATGTAATTATACAATTGAGAGGAATTTGGATTAATTTCCCCTATCACATATGTTATCACTGTAACAATTTTTTAGACTCCAAGTCTTAGGATTTAGCAGGAAGCTAAATCAGTATAGAGGAGCGATAGATTAGTGGACGGAGTCACATCTAGCGGATGGGGACAAATCTAGCGAAAGTATGAAGTCGATGGGACCCGACAGGTTGTGGATCGTGAACGTCGCAGATCAACGGTTGTGGAGTGTATCAAGACAAGAACTAGAGAGATGGTTAATCTTTTGAAAGCAGGTCATTAGAAATACCATGGTTTCGACTTGAGGGCACGTGGCGTCGTTGGGTGCATATCGGGACAAAAATTGGTTGAACTTGAAACCACTAAATCACACCCCAATGTCACGTGTCAAAATATCATTGAATATGTCAAATCCAAGGATCGCATGTGAAAAGGTAAAGTTGACGGTCAGTCAAATCACCTCAGGACACTTGTTTGGGTACTTTTCTTCCATGCGATGTCGGGTGAACATCGTCAAACAACTGATTTGAAGGCTCATCATTTGAAATCAATGACTGAACATGATAATTTTTTATCCGTGCAAGGACCTTCATCAGTAGCTCATGATTAGCACTCAGTGACAACTGTCGTTCAAAACATGGGAGGTACTTCTATGTTGTTTGCGTTTAACATTTTATTCCAGGACATGGTAACCACAAATCAAATCATTTGTCTAATTATTGTACAACTAAGCAAGGAAAGCTTGTGCTTCTGGGAAAACCAAAGGAGATAGAGAAAACAGATCCAGCCGCCTTCAGAGAACCAGGATATTCATATAATCTAAAAAAATTGACGATAAAGAAGAAATAAAACCTTGATGCACGATTAATGGCAATAAAATTTCACACGGAGCCTGCAGATGAGCCAGGGTCAGGTGAAGGAATTAGACTAAATCCTATCTTGAAGGATTTAATTAACAATGGGTACGCAGACAGATATCCCCTGCAAGATGGAAAGGGTAAAAGGAGCAAGTGACAGAAGACTAAGAAGACTAAGGTTAAAGATGAAGTGGTTAAAATTATTGGAGAAAACCAGCCTGAGTGGCTTGACACTTTGAAGGAAGAGATTAAAAACCTAAAATAGATTGCAAGATAAATTAAGTATCTTTCAGGAAATTTTTTGATGATGTAGACAAGTGGCATTCGTGGTAAAATCTCGAAGATGTCGGTTTTTTATTATAACGTCTCCTAGGAAATAGGACTGCAGTTGTTGTACGTTACTCCTTTTTTGTAAATAATGTATATTTTTGGGATTTTGGGGAAAATGATTCGTTTTGAATCCCTAATGTAATTTACCTATATATACTATCACAAAGATGAATAAATGGTTGGAATTACCGGAGAGGGGCCTACCCTCGTAGCAGGAGAACTTTGTAGTTTTTTATGAAATTTTAATATAAGTAGAAAGGGTTTTTCTGAGAGAGCTGAGATTCATCATGGTTTTGATGTTCAATGTGTCTTCTTGTATTTCATTATTCGTGACTATGTGTTTTATGCTAGTAATAATATTTGAGTAATAGAAGGAATTCATTTTTTCTAGTGCTCCTTCTCACATCGAATATACTTGTTATGTATTTTGGTTATTATTTCAGACTTCATTCATAATTGGTGCTATGTTTTCAATGACTAGCCCTCATGTTTCTTCTTCCAAATGCCTCACTAAGAGATTCTCCCTCTGTTAGACACCTCTTGCTAATAGTAGTCTTCCCTTTCTTCTCCTTTTCCATCTCATATTACTTATTTGGATAAACATCATATCTATTTTTTCTATGTTCCCTCTGGAAATACATAGCTTATAACTCTTTATACTTTTTAGGAACAGACCCCATTACCCAATCCTACTCTTCTTTTTTGTCCTACCACCTTTGAATTTTATACCATGGAAGAACTTGACCTCTGTGCACACATTGTCAAATCTTTTGAATACCTCAAATAGAAATATGCATGAGAGATCCCTCTCTGGTTGGAGGGGTCATAATCCAACCTAAATTTGGTTGAAACAGTTACCTATGTCATCTATTCTATCAGCCGAACAAATTTACAGAGTGCTAACATTATAGCACCATTTCCGGGGACCGAAGGAGAAATCTTTCATGGGAAAAACGACAAGGTTTAGATCTGAGTACTAATGGTGAAGAGTATTCAAACACAGAAACATTGTATATCATTCACCTAGCGACTCCATTTTCCAGAATCTAGAATTCAAAGTTTTTACGACGACTCCACTGCCCAAAGACTCAGTAGCCTGAAGATTTTATTGGCGACTCCACTCAAGCTTCAAATGTGATTCATAGACTCCACTGGAAGATGAGACCCCTTGACAAAGGTATGAAAGGATATCATGCGAACAAACAAGTACATGAAGTTGTGCCTTTTCCAAGACATAATATTTCTTTTTATTAATTACCTTTTGTCTGTTCTTGAACATGCTAAACAAATTTTTCTTTACCTACTACATTCAAATGATGATCATGATAATCTTGAAATTTTATATCCTCCTCTTAAATTCACACAGATATTTCCTCAGTTTGTCACTGATTTTGACCAAAATCTCCCATCTGAGCCATGTGAGAACCATAACCAAGTTGATGAGCCTCTTGAAACCAAGGTTGGCATGTCACCTCCTATAATTGATCCAACACCCTTAAATATTCACCATAGATACAGAGCCTTAAAAATACCTCACATCCTTCATGAGTTTCCTTCAAATCACTATGAGTACCTACCTGTGTTTGATGGGGAACACGATGCCATCACAGCTGAAAAACACATCCAAGGGTTTGAGCATTTTATAGATTTGTTTGAGGTTGACCATGACAATGTTTGTATGAGGGATTTTTCTCAATCCTTGAAAGGAAATACCAAATAATGTTTTAAACATTTTAAGCCAAAGACAATTAACTCATGGGAAGAATTGAAGAGTGTTTTTTTGAAGTTCTGGGGTAAGAAGAAATCTCTATTCCTCTAGCTTACATAATTCTATGCCTTGAAAGGGAAAAGCCATGAGACTATTTCCACTTTCAGTAGATGTTTTTCTAGTGTTTATTATGACTTTCCTAAATAAATTCAACCCACTAAAGTTGTTTCCATGCTCTAGTATACCACTACTCTTCACCCAGAATTGTCTTTCCTCCTGATGGAAAGAAGACCTAAGACCTTACAGCAAATGTTTGATGATGCTCATGAGATTCAACACAATATCCTAGAAACTAAATAGATTCGAAATGAAAGGTTGGGTTCTCCAGGACATGCGAATGAATATGAACAAAAAACAATTGACTAGAATCTTGAGTAAAGAGTAGATGATATCATAGGTCCTCTTGAAGTTCACAATGCAAATGATTGTGCAAAATATTGTATTTCACTTGTTGAAAAAGGAGATGCTAATTTAGTTTTTGATCCATTCCATGATGAGCATGGAGTTGATTGTTTCATATATTCATTTGAATACAGTCAAGAAGGCGAGTTTGCAAATCAGTTTGTTGAGGAACATGTTGATGTCCCAATCTTTTTCTTATTAGATAATTTTGTAGATGTTGTTGATTTTCCTATATATGATGAATATAATGATGATTATGATGTTGACTTCTTAGAACAACCAACTACATGTTCTCTCCCTGAAAATGTTCCTTTCCAGCAGTATAGTGACATTCATCAACCTACATGTCATAGTTACAAAGAAGAAGGTACTGAAACAAATGAAGGAAATTATTTGCCTTTATGCTTTTCTTTATTTAAATTTTTGAAAGAAAATTCTATGATCATCATTGAAGCAAAGGAATGTGTGTTAGTGCCAAATGACATTGATTCACTGGAACAAGTCAACAAGAAATTGCAGCCTTTGGTCGAAGATGAATCTGAAAATGAGTGTGTTCAGCAATCCAAAGAAATTGAAGATTGTGCATATTACAACAATGAAGAAAATGAAGAAGATTTTGAATCAGGTGAAAGAAACTTACCATTGTGTTTTTCTTCTTTCAAATTGTTGAAGCAAAATGTTTATAATGTTTCAAATCAGAAACTCTCCAGACATGATGTTGAATATTCAGAAAGCAGTGGACTTGCAAATGAAAACTATCGTCCATTATGTTTTTCCTCCTTTGAATTGTTGAAATCAAATCACGAGATAACAGAGGAAGCAGGAAAGTCTAACCAAAATGACACTGTCTTACATAAACAAACTGTTATTAGTAAGGAAGATCAAAAACCTTCTCATGCATTCAATTATCCTGTGGTTGATTACATGGAAGGGTATTTCAGTTCAAATTTGTAGCCTATGCTCAACTACCAGATTGGAAATGAAGATGAATTTGATCAAGAAATTGTTGGTAAAAGTCATTTTCCTTCTCCTAAATTTGACGAAGATATTAAACAATATTTCCAACAAGACAAAGTGTTTCAAAGTTGTCTTTCTTCCCATATGGATGATGTGGTTGTTCAAATTCTAAGTGGCCTAAACATGGATGAGGATTCTGAAACTGCATCTATGGAGACTTCAAGCAGTGAACAAACAAATGACATAGAGTTTCAGGAAAGCAACAAAATAGTGTATGCCACTTTTAAATCAGAAAGACAGAAAGATCATAAAGGTTGTCCTACTTGATTCCTTTGAAAATCATGGTTTTGAGAATGCATTCATGAGAACTCTAGACTGTGAAGTAGTTCATGTGGTTATCTTTTCACATTTACGAGGATATTATGAACATGAACTTATTTCTATTTATTTATTTGAAATGCAAAATGAAAGTCAAGCAAATTTTCAGAAGGTAAATAAAACCCAACCAGAATTGTTTGATGAACAAGAGGATAACCTTGATACACATAATATGGTTTTCATATTTGAAGATTTTCAAGAATGTATGCATTTTTTTGTTGAGATGCATGTAGAAGTAGACAAACCTATTGTTGCCATTTCATTTGAAAATGTTCTCAGAACTGAAGAAATAGAGAAACAAACAATTATGAAAGAGGCTTGTCTTCTTGTTTTTGTTCATCAAGAAGAAATGAATTTTCATGGTTTTCATGACCCTGTGGTGTGTTATATGAAAAATTCTAACAATCAAAATTTAAGGCTTAGGGTGGATTGTAAGCTCAGAGATGAAGATAATGGCCAGTCAATGTCAGCATTAGATATAGATTTCTTTCTACCAAAGGTTTCATTTCAACCAACATTGTTTGTCGACTCAGAAGGTTGTTATTCCCAACAGTCTCAGTAGATGTTTCAGCCTCTTGGTGGAAATAAATAGGGTGAGTCACATGAAAGAAAGAATGCAGTAGAAGAAGTAAAACATGACTATGGTCTCATTCATGTGTTGGAAGATCCATTTGCATTTTTGCTAGAAACAATAAACAATCCCAATATTTTTGAAATTCTAAGATTCAAATTCATATATAATTTCTCGAAAGGGTTGTTAGTGAACAGGTTTTGGAGCAAGCATGTGCAAAGTAAACAAACAGTAAATGAAACACTGGCATGGCTGCATTGGCATTTTGATTTCACTTGACTGGTAGTACATTTGAGTAGTTAGGGTAGGTAGGTGCAAATAAGCTCGTGGATCGGGCATGTTCAAGTTTAGGTCTCCGAATAAAGTGTTCAATCATATGATTAGTAGTGTGTCCAACATCTAGCCTCCAAGTAAGAGGGGTATGCATACTTCATTTTTCGGAGGACATTGGTGATAGGTCAAGATACAACACATACATGTCGTAAGAAAAGCTCCAATGGATAAGGCACAAGGTCTACTACTCTTTTCTACCTCGCAGGGAGGATAGCATCCCCAGTTGGAGCCTATGTTATCACTGTAACAATTTTTTAGACTCCAAGTCTCGAGATTTAGCAGGAGGTTAAATCGGTATAGAGGAGCGATAGACTAGCGGACAGGGTCACATCTGGCAGATGGGGCTAAATATAGTGGAAGTTTGAAGTCAATTTCATATGGCGGGTCGTGGATCGTGGATGCCGCAGATCAACAGTCATGGATCATATCAGGCCAATAAATAGCATAGGGGTTAATCTTTTGAAATAAGGCTAATATAAATACCACGGTTTCGAGTTGAGGGAATGTGGCGTCGTTGGGTGCAGATCGGGACAAAAAGTGTTTGAACTCGAAACTTCTAAATCACACCCCGATGTCACATGTCAAAATATCATTGAATATTTCAAATCCAAGGATCGCATGTGGAAAGGGAAAGTTGACGACCGGTCAAATAACCTCAGGACACTTGTTTGGGTACTTTTCGTTCGTGAGATGTCGGGTGAACGCCACCAAAAAACTGATTCGAAGGCTCATCATTTAAAATCAATGACCGAATGTGATAAGTCATTATCCATGCAAGGACCTTCATTAGTAGCTCATGATTATCACTCAATGACGACTGCCATTCAAAACATGGGAGATATTGCTCTGTTGTTTGCGTTTAACATTTTATTCCAAGGTAGGGTAACCACGAATCAAATCGTTCATCTAATTCATGTACAGATAATGGAGGAAAGATCGTGCTTCCGATAAAACCAGAGGAGATGGAGAAAACATATCCAACATCCTTCAATGAACCAGGATATTCAAATAATCTGACAAAATTGTCAATAAAGAAGAAATAAAATCTTGTTGCACGAATACTGGAAACAAAATTTCACACAGAGCCTGCAGATGAGACATGGTCAGGTGAAGGAATTAGACTAAATCCTATCATGAAGGATTTAATTATCAATGGGTACGCAGACAGATATCCCCTACAAGTTGGCAAGGTTAAAAGGAGCAAGCAACAAAAGACTGAGGTTAAAGCTGAAGTGGTTGAAAGTATTGGAGAAAACCAATCTGAGTGGCTTGACACTTTGAAGGAAGAGATTGCAAACCTGAAATAGATTGCAAGCTAAATTAAGTATCTTTTAGGAAATTTTGTGATGATGCAGACAAGTGGCATTTGGGGTAAAATCTCGAAGATGTCAGTTTTTTATTATAACGTCCCCTAGAAAATAGGAGTGCAGTTGTTGTACGCTACTTTTTTGTAACTGATGTCTATTTTTGGGATTTTGGGGGAAATTATTCATTTGGAATCTTGGATGTAATTTACCTATATATACTATCACAAAGATGAATGAATGGTTGCACTTACCAGAGAGAGGCATGCCCTCATAGTAGGAGAAATTTATAGTTTTTTATGAAATTTTAATATAAGCAAAAAGGGTTTTTATGAGACAGTCGAGATTCATCACGGTTTTGATGTTCAATGTGTCTTCTTGTATTTAATTATTCGTGAATGTGTGGTTTCTACTAGTAATAATTTTTTAGTAATAGAAGGAATTCATTTTTGCTAGTGCTCCTTCTCACATCAATTATACTTGTTATGTATTTTGGTTACTGTTTTAGAATTCACTCATAATTGGTGCTCTGTTTGCAATGACCAACCTTCATGTTTCTTCTTCCAAATGCCTCACCAAGAGATTCTCCCTCTGTTAGACGCCTCTTTCTGATAGTAGTCTTCCCTTTCCTCTCCTTTTCCATCTCATATTACTTATTTGGTTGAACATCATACCTATTTTTCCTATTTTCCCTATGGAAATACATAGCTTATAACTCTTTATACGTTTCAAGAATGGACCCCATTGCCCAATGGCCTTGATCTTCTATTTTTTCCTACCAACTTTAAATTTTATACCATGGCATAATCTAACCTCTGCACACGCATTGTCGAATCTTTTGAATACCTCAAATAGAAATATGAACGAGAGAGCCCTCTCTGGTTGGAAGGGTCAGAATCCGACCTAAAGTTGGTTGAAACAGTTACCTCTGTCTTTTTTTCTATAAACTGAACAAATTTATAGAGTGCTAACAACATCTAAACCCCATTATTGGAATGGGTGTTCAATGGTAATCAGTTGAAGGGGAAAACCAAAATTCCTTTCGTTTCGAGCTAACCTTTGGCACTACCAAAACTTCCTAGCATATGTGTGAAAGTCCTTAAATAGGGTAGGCCAATAGTAGCCTTCTCTGAGTACTTTTTGAGTTGTAGTGTCTCCTCCAAAATTTCCTCCAAGAGGGCCATAATGAATTTATTATAGGACCTTATCAACATCTTCCTTCTCACGACATCTCAAAAAAACACCATCATAATTTTTCCTTCATAGCATTCTTTGGATGAGCTAGTATTAGGATGAATTAAGTTTGAGAGATCTCTTCTTCTTTGGTTCCATATAATGTGGAACTGACTTGTGGGTTAGATAATACTTCATCTCATAATACCACTGGTCATTGTTAACATGGATATAGTAGACTTCTTTTTCAATTAGTTTTTGGTCTCGATAAAGTTCATCTTCTTCTGCCTTGTCATGTGTTGATTCGGTTGTTAGTTTGCATTGTCCCTTCCCCTTGAAAATTTTAGAAGGACAAATTTCAAGGTCATATTCTTGTAGGGTTGTTATCCAATTGGCCCTTTTCTCTCCCAGATCTTTCTACACTAAGAGGTTTCTTATAGTAGATTAAGGCACAATTACCTTAGTTTTAGACTTGATCAAGTAAGGTCTGAAATGATTGATCGCCTTGAAGACAACATAGGTTTTTTTGTATACTTTTGGATATTCTAACTCTACCCCTTGCAGTCTCGAACTCATAAAGGTGATGGGGTATTAATTTCCTTCTTGATTCTTTTTTTTTAGAACAACTACAAACTCAACATTGGAGGCAAATGTGTAGAGTTTAAAATATTTTCTAAAATCAGGGCTCATCAGTGTCAAAGCATGTGTTATATTTTATTTTATATTCTCAAAGGAGGCTTTCTCCTTAGGACCCCATTTGAACTCTTCATCCCTTTTAATCATGTCTTGGAGAGGTTTGACATTTTCTGTGAATCTCGGGACAAATATCCTCACAAAATTAATCTTGTCGAGGAAGGACTGCATAGATTTCTTGTTATGGGGAGGATGGATTTTTGATATGGCTTCACTCCTCTCAGGTTCAATCATCATGCCTTATTTATATACAGTGAATTGCAACAACTAGCCTTCATCAACAAAAAACATATATTTCTTTGGGTTGAGTGATATACCATATCTTCTACATCTATTGAACACCCTTCTTAAATGAGTTATATGATCTTTCTCATCCTTGTAGAAAACCATGACATCATCCAGGTACACTACTACACAATCATTGATTAGTCCCCTGAAATATATGTCCATGGATCTCTAGAAACTTTCTCCTGCATTGATTAGTCTGAAAGGCATTTTCTTGTAAGCATAAGTTATCCATCTTGATCGAAATGCAATTTTCAATTGATCTTCATATGCAACTAAAACCTAGTTATAACCAGAAAATCCATCTAGTAATGAGAGAATTTTGGACCCATATACACGTTGTAGGATTTGTTCCATGGCTGGCACGGGATAATTATCTTTCTCTAAATCTTTATTCAAGTTTCTAAAATCAACACAAAGTCTTATGTCCCCATTTTTCTTCCTTAGATGCACTAGATTGGTAATTCATTGGATATGCATGATTGGGAATAATATTCTTTCTTCCAAAGTTTTGTTTAGCTATGATTTTACTTGTGGCTCCAAGATAGGGTGCATTTTCCTCAACTTTTGTTGAAAAGGTTTTGTTTGAAGCTTCATAGGAATGATATGTTGGATAATATTAGTTTCATGGGTCTTGAGTGTTGAAATAATGTAACTGCGAAGAGCATTCTTATTATTATTTTATTATTGGATTAAATCCCCATTGCGGATTAATCATGTCATTATTATTATTATTGTTATTGGATTAATCCCGATTGAGGATTAATCATGTCGGTAATTGTATAAGGACCAAATCCCCTTTTGCGGATTGGTCATCGGACAATTACAAAGGACAGAATAAGAAGTTGGCCCCGACAGTTATTATGGAAGACCCAGAATTAATTAAAGGTGGGTTTACCCACCCAGAGTGGGAGGTCGGCCCTGCCAGTTGTGACCTTTCACATGTGCCAGTCTGATATAAATAAGAGGCTAGTGCCTCACTTCAAACACACAACTCACTTGCTCATTCTCTTATGAGGCAAGCTTCAATTACCAATTGGAGAGAGGGAGAAGAGTGGCGCATCTTTTGGAGAGGACTATCTGTATTGGTTTGAGTTATCTCTTGAACATTGTATAAGCTATTTATGATAAGGAAGTTTTGTTGGGTTTTCTTCCCCTAGAGGGTTTCCCAGGATAAATGTTGTGTCTCTTGTGAATGTGTATTTCTCAGTGATCTTGTTCTTATGATGCTCTTATCTATTAAAATGCAAAGAACTATAATAATGGCATAAACATTAACATGGAATCAGAGCCAACCTGAAGGAAGCATATTTCGCAAGAGGAAAAACATCACTGTTACTGTACCCAAAAATTAGGGTTTTTCAAAAGTGAATATTTTCAGCTCCCTAACCACCTAGAAAGTTGTGCCCTCCCCCAAGGATCATTTTGGTACTTAGAGCGCACATTTTCAGTGGCTATATCTCCCGGAAAGTGAAACCCTAGTTTCACAAAGTACCAGAAAACCAGAGTACCAGAAGTACCAAAAGTACTAGAAGTACCAGAGTACCAGAAGTACTAGAAAACCAGAAGCACCGGTCCAGAAATCCGAAGATCAGATTTGAAGGGGTAAAAGTTGGATTTTCGAAAATCTGACTGCACCAGCTAACTTGCCTCAACTCAGCGCATCTATCTCCTAGATCAGAATTTCAAAATTTGAAGTTTGAAAAATTAGGGTTTCCTCATAAAACCCTAAGTTGTAGTTGCAGTTGTAGTCTCAGAACTAGTTGCAGTTGCAGTACTTGTTGCAGTTGCAGCCATAGAACCAGCGACAATCACCCTTGAAGTTTTTGGTAATGATTACCGTTGCTACCAGATGGAGCCACTACTTGCAAATGCTATCAAAGGTATGTACTTACATATGTTTAATGGTTAAACCCTAAAGAGTATTTGCAGGAGAAGGGATCTTTTGCCATAGATCCATAAGGATCTCAAGATCCAACACATTTAGAGGAATGATGCAACCTAGGTGTGATTATTCTAATATGCATCTATTTGTTATGAAATTATTTTGATCGGAGTTGCATGTTGAAGCTATGATCAAATTATTAGAAGAATTAAAATTTGATCACATAGCTTATCCTCTAACCTAACCTTCTATCAATATAGTGTATTGTCTCAGTACAACAGACAGGTTAAAGAAAGTACTCGTCACTTGAGTGAAGGAGACCTGGAAGAAAAGCAAGCACTCACTCTTGAGGACAAGGCTCTGGATTTGATTAATCAAGATTCAAAGGTACACATGACAAGCTAATGACTTTAGTTGAGATAGCAATCATTGTAAAGTATTATACTTGATAACATGTGAGAATACTTTGTCTGATATGACTAACACCTCCTCTAGGAGAAACCTCGTATGTTAGTTTCAGATTGCCATGGAAGAATGCTTGGTCACAAAACTAAGAGAGTGTTGACCTCATTTCATATTGTATTCCTTACCTTTAATCTTTGCTAAATTATAAGTAATAAGCTCTAAAGGAGCTACTGTGATGATTGTTCGTGCTATTGCTTTATATTATCAAGAAGGATATTATTCTTTCTTGTTGTTTTTTTTACCTTGCTCCAGGTCACATGAGGAAGCTATAACGAAGGTTGCAGAAGGCAACGTGCTAAAGAAGAAATCATAAATGAAGCAATCATCAGTGGAAAAGAAGAAGGTGGGTCACTCAGAAGCTTCCATGACCCACGCTATTGAAGAATCCATGTGAACTCTAGAATATTAGCTCACA
>ML800975.1:487506-504297 GCA_009831015.1 Picea engelmannii | reverse complement strand
TGTAATATTTTTCTTTTGCATTAATAAAGTTCTCCAAGTGGTCGTGTTGGTTGGGGCCGTGGATGTTTCCCTGTAGGGGTTTTACCACATGAAAACATCGGTGTGTTGATATTTTATCTGGTTATGTGAGTGGTTACTAAAGGTGTTCGTCCTCTTTTGGAATACTCGTTTTGTTGAAAAATGGGAAGAAATGGATAAAATATAAATCAAGGGTCTTTGCTATAATTGTGATGATAAATACTTTCCAGGGAACAAGTGTAAATAACAAAAAACAATTATGGAAATTTCATAGGATGTTTCTGATGAAAATGTCGAGGTTTCACCTAAGGAAGCACTACCCCTAGCAAATGATCTTACACTTCCCTCTGATCCTCCCAAAGTTGAACCATTGATTTCGTTGAATGATCTCACTAGCTTTTCTGCTCCCCAAACCCAAAATTTAATTAGATATATAAGCACATGAAATTTATCATCCTAGTTGACAGTGACAATAGTCATAATTTCATTCATCGTTTCCTTTCCCAAGAAAAAAATTATTATATCCGTGCAATCAACGATTTTCAAATCATGATTTTCAATGGTGGTTCCATGAAATGTGGAGGGCATTGTGAAAATTTGCGTGCACAAATTGGTCAGTACAAATTGAAATCTCACACGTTTTCTATGGACATGGGTGGTTTCCACATTGTGTTTGGTGTTGAATGGTTATGCATTATTGGGCCCATCAACATGGATTTTATGTATTTAACCATGCAATTCTAATAGGAGGGGCAATAGTATAAATTCCAAGGAATTACAACACACTCTCTAGAGATCACCAGTTCCCACCACATGGAAAAGTTGCTTGAAAAATGTCATTCTGGAATCATTTCCCAAATCCATTCCATTCAAGCAGTTGAGAAATCCTTTTTGCACACTAACCTCCAATCTATCCTTTCCCAACACTACATTGTTTTCCAAACTCCCCAGGGCCTTCCCCCCTCATGCAACAACCATGACCATTCCATTCCTTTAATATCAGATAGTCTTCATCCCAATGTTTTCCCTTGTCATCATCCCTTTACTCAGAAAAATGAATTTCATAAAATTGTCCAAGGGTTGCTAGAAGCAGGCGTTATCCCTCCTAGTACCAACCCCTATTATTCCCTTATAGTCATTGTCCTCAAGAAGGAAGGAACTTGGCTCCATGGAACCCAAATTCATCTTAGCACCACCTATTATCCCCAAATTGATGGCCAAACTAAAGTGGTCAACAAATGTTTGGAAACATATTCGAGTTGTTTCGTGTCCGATAGAGAAAATCAGTGGGTTTAGTAGTTATCCCTAGTTGAATGGTGGTACAAAACCTCTTACCATACCTCCACTTGCATGACTCCTTTTGAACCATTCTATGAACAAAGGCCACCATTAGTTCCCACATAGATGTCACGTGTCTCCAAGGTTCAGGAGGTTGAACACAATTTGACAATTCACATGACCATTCTTCATACTCTCAAAGAAAATTTGTTCATGGATTAGAACTGCATGAATAAAAAAGAAGATCAAGGCCATTATGAATGTCAATTTGCTGAAGGGGACTAGGTGTTTCTCTATCTGCAATCATACACACAAACTTCACTCAAAGCCCAACATTGTCAGAAAATTGCCCCCAAATTTTATGGTCCTTATACTATTGCAAATGAGTGGGGATAGTGGCCTACCAGTTAGTTTTTCCCAGACACTCTAAGCTACATCCTTTTTTTCATGTCTCATGTCTCAAGAAAGTGATTGGAACTAAGTTCCATACTTGGACCAGTCTACAAGAGTTGGATGAAGAAGGTTCCATTTGGTTTCATCCACAAGCCATATTGGACTAGTGCAAGCAGTGTCTTCTTTAGTGCACCATCAAGGAAATTTTACTTCAATGGAAGGATACTCCACCAGAATATGCCACTTGGAGTCGACTACCATTCTGCAACAATTTCTTCATCTCAGGCCTTGAAGACAAGGATCGTTTTTAAGGGGGAGGGCATGTTAGGGACCTAACCTCCATAATCCCTCACATAGGTAGAATAATATATTTTCCATCTAATAAAGGTCGATATTAGTAAATGATGCGTAGTCAATAACGTGAACAGGTCTAATGTAAGAATACTTAATAAAAATTTCGACTTCTATAATGATCTTCCTCTAGATTGTCCTTTTGAGGATAGATTTAGTATAGATAGGAGTATAAGGCATGATAAAAATTTATCTTGATAATTATTTTAATAGAGCACTACTCTGCTAGAGTATGCCCCCTCAAAGAGGGAAGTGAACATTGCTTCCTATAAATGAAGATATCATATGTGGTGTTGCGTTTCTCTACATTTTGTTGTTTTGTTGATATTTTTTGCAATATTTATGTTTTATGTTTGATATAATAGGTTTGGTAGCTAAAATTTAGAGGTGAAGCACACTCTATGTTCAATTTAGTGTGTATTAGTTACTCCAATCGTTACTATGGCATTGATAGAATGGGTGTTGCCTCTCTTCTAAAACTAACTGAAACTTCCATCAGTACGATCCTTTTCGATCCCTTCTTTCACTATCCTTATCACCATTTTGAGAACCAGACCAGTCACTGGCAGTGCTATCAAGTTGAGACACACGTCATCGAAATCCTCTGTCTTGGATAAATTTATAACTGAAAATTGGTTATCCCACATTGCTTTGCAGTTACGTAATATTGGGGCTCAATGCAGTTTCATCTTCAAACTGAAATATGTATTTCGAATCAGGATCAATCCTGCTTCTTGCATGGAGCTCCACCCCAGGACCACTATTGTCATTGGAACTCAAATGTTGAATATTAATGTTGTAGTTCTTTTTGTAGCTTTAGTAAGTAATTGTAGAATAATTCCCCATCACCACTGCAGTGATTAGCTATGATTTGAACTTGAATTAATTCTTCGAGTTCCCTTTCTCCTCCTTTGTTTCCATTTCCACGTTCTAAGGAATATCCATCATAATGATTTAGATTATCATTCGAGTGGTTTCTGGAAATAAAATCGAGTTGGATATGGAAATAAACTAAAAAATGGAAAGAGTGAGAGAGGGAGTGGGAATATCATCTAGTTGTCAACATGGGAATGAAATAGAGAGAAAATTGAGGACACATTCAGAGCTGAGCTAGGAAATGGTAGTCATTTAGAAAACTATAAGAGGTGAATGGTCGATTATATTAGGATTTTATGTAGAGGAATGAAATCGCGCATAAAGGAGGAGGAAGAGCCAAGGTGTGTGAACAACATTTAAAGGGCATCAATTAGAAGAAGAATGATGTGAAATTAATACCTGGGCACACATTTAACGGAAAAATACTGCAAATTGGAATACTAGCATACTAGCAGGTAGAAACATTAGAGAGAGACATTTCTACACACTTGAATGAAAACACTAAAGGGAATGAGGTAGTTTTGGATGAATCTGCTATGGGAAAATACCATAGGATAATTTAGGCCTTAAGAACTAGGTGTGTAACACACTCGACCCCTAAATACCCTTTCTGGGGATGGGGCATTAAATTTTTGTTTTTCCTAACTATCTCAATTAATCTCTCCAAGGTCTTCATCCTCTTCTACTCATCCGTAGATTTCTAATGACTATTTCCAGCTTAAAATCTGATCCTTTGTTTGCAATATATGGCCTCCCAAATTTATTCAAGCATTATTAGTTGGGGTCTTCGATGTTCGGCACTGGACACTCCTTTTTCCTAATCCCTGAAGTCCCGAAATATTGCCCCATGACCTTATCCATTCAAGGATAGACATTTTATGTTGAATTTCCCTTCTTCGGTGTTCAACAATCAACAATCGACGGTTGTTGTTGAACAATCGACGTTCGGTCATCGATGATCTTCGTTGAACACCCCTTTACTAGACTACGCCCAAATATTCTGAACTCCCAAAATTATTTTGACTCTCGGAGTCCCAGACATGTTACCAAACATGTTGGCCAGGCATGCACAAACCAGAGGCTGACATGCAACGAGGGCCAGGGGTGACACATGTCCTCCTTAGGGGGTGACATGTGTCACACTCTAATAGGCATAAGGGGTTTGTTAATCATCCATATCCGGGTGACACTTGGTATGTGTAATGTGGGTCCACATCACCTTGTATGATGTCAGGATGCCACATCATATTGGATTGATAGTTTCCTAGCACTTCGATCTCATGAATAGTAAGAGTCCATGTAGATCCATAGATCTACAAATCCCATTAATCTGCAGCTCCAGACTTTGGATCTTACCAACTCCTCACATCACAAATCCCTTGAAGAGCCAAGTATTTCGACTCTCGAATCTAGCACCACGTGTCCTCTACTTATCAACGATCCAGATTACTTCGTCATTCGCGACTTCATGAGTTTTCACACCTTGAAAAATCTTTTCCAAGTTCCTCTGGAGTAGTAAGTCTCTCGACTATAGGATCACTTGCCACATACCCTCTCATCCAACAACTGTAGTTCGATGGAAAACATTTGATAGGGGACAAGTAGGGGCCATGTGTCGCTCCACAACACGTTCTTAGTTGGTTGGGAAGTCGAGGGTGGGTTCCTTAGATCCATGACTAAGAGGGATACCGAAGGATCCAAGGATCCATGGTCCACGTCACTTCGGAAGTTCGACATTCAGGAGTTCAATGTGTATTTTCCAACTTCCTCTCTAGACCATGCCTAATCTACCGCCACGTGTACCTAGCATTCACGGTCAGGATTTACTATAGCTTGCAGAACTCCGGGGAAATTTGTGCATCCTTAAACCGTAGAATACCTGAACTTCCAGATAGTTTTGGATCTGTGAACACGTGTCCCTCCACTTTCAACTGTCTCGATTAATTTCACGACTATGGCATTCGGGAGTTTTGGTGCTAGACCACTCCTATTATCCCGAAATAACACTTTGCTGAAGCACTTAACGCTAACCTTCCTAAGTCCGATCTAAAAATTGAGAGAGATATCCACTAGATCTTTATATCGACGACCCTCATCAATTCACAACTTTAGCCTTCAGATGTTTTCGAGGATTGTGGAAAGCTATCTCCTTTCAGACTAGCCTAGGGTTCCCAGACGTTGGTCATATGGATACTTTGGAAATTATTGTGGGATAAGCACTAATCCTTTTAGCATCAAATGGGTTAAGAACGTGGGCATCATCCCTTAGTTAGATGGGTGGATAGTCTAAAGGAAACGCCCTTCTCCCACAGGGTTGAATTTGGCATTCCCGCTAAGGAAAAATCGAAGGATTAGCATGACTTAGACGTTTGAGTTACTGCTACCTCGACTCTCCTATGGATTCACATCCCATGACTCTCTAGCAATAAAACTAAGATAAATCAAACACCATATACATACAGTAGTTTACAGAATCAAATGAGCATTTCTAATAATTGTTCAAATACTGAAAGACTTAACCATAAACATAGACATTCCATCATGGCATCCAATATATATACACAGAGTATGATAATACTTATTAGAAATGGAGAATGTGAAGCGACTGCTAAAAGGGGTGCTTGTTTCCTCCCAACCATAGGCACAACCACTCTTGATAGATTTACCACTGGCCACCCTTGAGCTAGACCATGATTCTCTGAGAGAGATTATTTTTCCTTGCTCCACAATAGTCAGGGATAGAGGTTACTCTCCTCTTCCCACAGGATTTTGGCAACCATATTTATCTACACCAAGCAAGGAGGTCTGCATGAGCACTTACTCAGTCACTAGTTAGCCTCATTTATTAGCTTGAAGCAAGACCCTGCCCAAGGCTTCTTATAGCCAAAACAATATTTTCTCTCAACTCCAGATTCAAAGCAAGCTCATTTCCTTTCTCTAGGGATTGTTTTCTCTACTCTGATTCCTTGCATATCTGTCTCTGTCCCCCCAAATTACCTCCTTTCTTTCCTTCCTTAGCAAGGTTGCATGGTTCTGAATCCCAATTCATGGTCAGGCCTAGAAGCCTTACAGATGGGTACCCTGCCCCATCTCCTCATTAACTCTTGAGGATGACATTCCAACTACCAACCTGACTGGTAATTCATTTATGGGTCAGAGGAGTGTTGAACAATTACACCCAGTAGGTACTGGTCTGGTGAGAGTCATCTCAACCATTCTTGGTTTCCCCTCACCATCTCTCTCATAGCATCCATGGTCTATCTTGACAAACTCCCCCCTTTCAGCAGTTGTGCAACACATATCAAATTTCTATTAATAACAAAAAATTCATACATTGACCCTTTTATACAAAGGTTCATCAAATCAAACATTCACACATATTTAGTCCGCCATAGTCTCTTGGCCAGTTATAGTTATATTTACAAACTTAGGGAAACACAGGTATTACAAGGTGCTCTAACATAGGTATTAGAATGTGGAAATGGAGATAAGTGTGGATTACATTTTATTAATATGATACACATATAAATACATGATGATGACCTTCAGTTTCATCTTCCAAGAGGTATCATAGAGTCCCATGATGGTTTTCATATTCCATGTGAATAATACAAAATATACTAACCCTAACAAACTAGGTTTCCAACACAAAGTTTGATGAAAACATTTTTTTTAAAGGTTATTTTTTAAATTAGTTTATAATGTAGGTTGACTTTGATTTTAAAAATTACGTATAAGGTTTAGGGATCTACAAATTTATGAAAAGGTATATGGATAAGTCACAAGGGTTAAGAAAATATGACCATAACAGATCATATTAGTAGAAAGGGATTGGTTGCAACAACATATGAGATTGAAAGTGTAGACATTAATAGAATGCAATGTACAAGCACTGTAAAGTATGTTGTTTGGTAGTGGAAGACTGGTGGGTTTGTATGGGTTGTAGGTGGTCTAATATGGAAAGTGGAATAAACAATCCATATTTATTACTATATTAATAGAAGATTTCTACAATTATAGGAATATATATTGAGCAATAATTGATTGGTAATGAATTATGATGTTACAATAAGCCTCAGGATGATATATTATATGCTTTGGCCAGTCACAAGGTGAATTGGGATGTGCCCTTTGACCTTTCAATAACTTAATGAGAAGTATTTCTTATTATTATGTTTATTACATTACCACCCCTTAAAAAAAATCCTTGTCCTTACAACATAATAAATAAGATTCTCTATAATTAAGAATTTTTCCTTAATGACATCATCTTTGTCTTTGTTTAGTTTTAGGGGTTTTATATGGATTTGGGTTTGAATGATGGAAATATTATTTTGTATGGATTTAGTGAAGAAGCACTAGAAGTAGATATCAATTCTTGTTGGGAAACAATGCTAACACTATACTTGGTAAGAATCTTAACATGTCTTTCCAATAATGATGGATAGAAAAATAAAGAAAAAATCCTTAGTTAGTCGTAGACAACTATAGTCAACCATAGTCTACCATAGACAACCATGGTCATAGCAAACCATGGTCGTGGTCAACCATATTCATCCATATTGACAAATACATTATCAACTATATTGAGCCACATGGTCTACCATATTCAACCATGGTCAACATCAACCATAGTCATCCATATACTTTGTAAACCTTATTCAACCACATGGTCTACCATATTCAACCATGCTCATGTTCACCCATGGTCAACCATTTTTAACCATGGTCAATGTGACAAACATATATGTCGTCACAATGTGACTAATTTAAGGAACGTCAACCTCTAATGAGCAAAACCTCATGCCCCTATATGACAACCATAAACCAATATTACAGTGTGAACATAATCCTTCACCAACATGACCATGTGATGAAATCCAACTATAGTAAACTATAATCAACCATAATTAATTAGTACATAAATACATTAATTCATAGATATACATTTAATTTTTATTTATATGTGTGTATACATCTTTATTTACACACAGTGAATCTTGAGGCAGCTGCCAATTAAGTTCCGCTAG
Organism: Picea engelmannii; assembly: GCA_009831015.1. Classification (NCBI taxonomy): domain Eukaryota; kingdom Viridiplantae; phylum Streptophyta; class Pinopsida; order Pinales; family Pinaceae; genus Picea; species Picea engelmannii. The sequence goes on along the minus strand of ML800975.1, from coordinate 496,351 downwards.
CATGGGGTTATACAGGTCATCGGTTCCTCCTCCACCTCGTACTTGTCAAGAGAAGAAATGAGCACATAGAATCAATGATGCCTGTACTCCATCGGATTCGTTGTTTCCCCGCAGTGTGTTCCGTAACCCAAATTTCTTCGGTTTCCGCAAATTCTGTGTAAAATTGAACAAAATTGAACAGGTAGCAGACACGAAGGAATGGGAAAGAATCGATTGTTAATATATAGAGAAGATGGAGAATTTTTCGTAAATATCGAAGAGGGAGAGAGCGCAGAATGGCGAGACTTCAGTCGGCCCTGTTTACCAACCATTTTAGCAAATCATGAATTGGAACGAAACATGTTCAAGGGTTTTATTAGTTCTTCTGAACTGTTTTAATTGAGAATATGTTTTTTTTTTTAACTTTATAGGTTCATGTTTATGTTTTCATGAAGAGATTATGTTTTAGTGTTTTTTTTAATAGAGTTGCAAAATTTATTATAATTTAGTTGTTAATTAATATAATCATTATTGCTTAATATAGATTGACTCATCATAATTATTCAAAAAAAATCATATCATATAAAATAACGCTATTAATCCGTTTCCTTAAATTCTATCAAAACAAGCTTTTTTTTAACCGAGAAAAAACAATTTTAAATCAAATATCCGTGAATGTCAGGTCATGTTGGAGAATGCCAGGTCATGTTTAAAGTGGACTAATAAAGGAATGGAGGATAACACGAAAATAGTTACATATAACCTTGAGTATGATAATTGAAATGACCAACGTTAGTGATTTCGGGCTTAAGTAATGTAGAGGGCTCTCTCTAATTGAGTGTAATATAGGCCTATTTTAATATGCTATTTTGCCTCTATTTTGCCACTATTTTAGAGTAGTTTTGGAGTTTCATATTCTCCCATGGTAAATGTGATATTAATTAAAAGTGATAAGAAGGAAGCTGGGGAGAATGGGAATAACGTAAATGAACATAATAAAGCTGAAATTAATTGATTGATATATTTATTTTAATTATTATTAATTTATTTTTTTATTTTTTTTTTTTGGTCTTAAGAGTGTTTTTCTAGTGCTTGTCATTGCTTTCTAAACCAACATCCAAGTTGAGTAGATCTTCAAATCCTCTTGATCCCTATTGTATCACCCAACACCCTCCTCTCCATGCCCTTCTTTGGTGGGTTTCTCCACCATCTTATTCAGGAAGGTTTAGGAGTTTTTACATATTGAATTAGATTTCAGAGAAGTCACATTGAGCAATTTAGAATAGTTTTTGAAGCAATTATATGGAGTCTCTTATTTTCCATGTTGTTTATCTTGTCCATATACATTAAGTACCTAGTCACAACCATGTTATCAATGGGGAAAGTCTCACTTTTATGAGGATGATATGATAGAGTGTAGTCTTTAGTTTTAAGAGTATATGTTATAAAACACTTTTAGATGTCCTTTATATTTCTCCACAATTCTTTAGAGATGCTGCAACCCTAAACTTTACAACCATACAACATAACAAGAAGAGTGTCAAAGAGGAGTTTCCTCTTATCCCAAAGCCAACGGTTCATTGATTAATCATTATTTTCAATTCCATAATAAGTTTTTTTTTGGGCAGCGGAAGCAAAATAGAGCATAAAAAACGAGAACAACAAAGCAAACACAACACAACAGCAATCACACAATTGGCAGAGTGATTTATGTGGAAACCCAATGAGGGAAAAAGCCATGACAATGATAATCAATATTCTTTTATTCAAGGGAGAATTATAATACCCAATCCAAGAATAAAACCATCCTCTCATGTCATACACACAACACCTTAGTATTGAGTCTTTCTCTCACACACTCACTACACATTGCACTCTCACACCTCTATGGGTATGCTCGTATATATAACATCTATCACTTAGTTACATAGACTGATCATGAATAGATCACATAGTTACGTAAACAGTTCATAAATAGATTGCATGCATGCGCATTAACATAGTTGCATGCATGTGCATGTGACTGCATGAGGAAATTTGTTGGCATGTTTCTAACAATCTCCACCTTGACTACAATTTACCTGATATATCATGCCCTTAATTAATTCATCACCTTTTCTGCAAGCCAAAAGAAGCCAAACACCATCACAGCTTTGCAATTTCTCTGACAATACTGTTACATGTTCATGCCTGCATGATTCACTCTAGCATGGACCATTCTATCTCCATCAGTAACCTATCTAATAGACCGATGCACTTGTCCAAATCTCATGAATCATAACCACAGGCCAAATCACTGCAACCACTGTAGGTGATACTTGTGCTTCTGTGTTTGAAGCACCCATTTCCATGCTCTTCACCGGGTTTTTCCATGTGTCTATTGATAACACAACTACATGTGAAACACTGACCATTTCTCCATCACAATCATCAAACTTCCTACTAGTATATAATACTCGAGACATATAACCCTTTTCTTCTTTATTAATTAGGACATAAACCTAAAGAGAACTTACAATGGAAAGCCAAAGGGATTTTACCAGTTTCACATTATTCATACTGAATTTCCTGAGTATCTTCACCACATACTTTTGTTGTGATAACCAAGATTACCATATTTCATGTCTCTATGTATTTCTATTCCCAAGAATTATTTTGCTGCTCCTAGATCCTTCATAACAAACATCCTAACCAACTGAGCCATCCTGTTGATCTCAACCATGATTGTGCTTGCAACAAGCATAACATATAGCACCAAGATAATGAATATAATATAAACAAAATGGTTATAATCACTTCTTGTAAAATTTGTCTGACCATGACGAAATCAAACATCTTGTACCATTTTCCTAGCATGCTTCAGGCCATACAATGATTTTTGAGTTTGCAAACAAATCTCCTGTTGCGATTATGAACTAATCATTATGGTTGTTTCATATACATCCCCTTATAAAAGGAGATTCGTCAAACACTGCATCTTTGTCCATGATGATTCTGTGGGTAGTAGGATCCCCCAATCTGCACCCCTTAACATCATCACCATATCAAAGATCTACCTGTTTGATCTAGGTCCTACTTAGAAAGATGTTAAAAAACGATAAGCATCAAAATCGAATAATTTCACATTTGAGTAATCACCAGATGACCTGTTCATACCTCTTTCTGAATCTTCTCGTCTTTTGGAACCGATGGTGATCGAGTTACTAGATAGCACAACCGCTTTTGTCCACAACTATTGCTGCAACTTGGCATTACTGAACATGCCTATTCGATCCCAACTTCCTTCCAATACTTTCCAAGTTCCATGGATATGAACTTACCTTCATCATATATTCTCAAACACTTAATTGACCTACCAACACATCATCCTTTCTACAGACCCACCTTTCTAAACTAAACACACTGCTCCACCTCGAACTTTGCATTTGAACAACTTTGACCAAATCTGGCCAAACCGACCAAGTAAGCCTTCACCGCTTACCTCCGGGTCCATTTATAATGAATTTGACCAAAACTTTTATAGGCTTCATTACATGCAATCCATGGACACAATACCACGAGATACCCAAAACACATAGACCCGAAAAACCACCTTCTTTGACCTAAAAACATATTTAACTCATTAACTCTTTCACTGAGTCAAGGTTAACCCAACATACATGCCTGCCCCATGAATTCAATATACCTAAATCTATGTATATACTTTTCATAGGTGACCTGATAAACTAGGGGTATGCATGCCTATCGAGGTCTTACAATCATATGCCCATTTACATGCAATAAATAATTTCTACAACTCCAAAGTAAATACAATTTTTTTTTTTTTTTTTTTTTTTNATTTCACAGTGACTCAACCATCATCGCCCTGCACCTTCTATGCGAACACATGTGGAGAGACACAACATATAAACACATCTTCATCAACCATACTTGTAGCTGAATTTGCTTATTTTGTGGAGTCCTCTTTGGATTCTTGTCTTTTCCAACAATCCTTCTTGAGATGCCCATATTTTCCACAAAACCAACATTTTTCCTTACCCTTACTGTCTTTTGACTTAGACCCGGTTGTACTTTTATGATCTTTCCCTCCTTCTGTAGATCGACCTTTGACCACCATTTCTTCTGCTATTGAGGTTTCCTTACTGTATCTTCTCCTCATTTCCTCAGACAACAGAGCTCCCACAACAATGTCATAATCAATGGCATATGTTGTGTTAAACCACATAGTTGTGACAAGATGATCCCAAGACTCAGGCAACAAACAAAGTAGTGTAACTGCATGTTAATCCCTAATATTGGATGATTACCCCTTAATTGGGGCATATTAAATTCATAAGTTTATTTTATTTATTTCGGATTTATTCCATTAGTTGTAATTATACCTCCTAGTCTCCTATATATGCCAAGGAGACATTTTCATTTGGAATCATCTTGTACTTGAACATTTATGTGGAGTAAAAGGAGGTTGCCCCCTCGAGGAGGCTTATTATCTGAAATTCTCTCTTATTCAAGGCTTTGAGTACTTATTCTGAGGTTTTTCTATGCTATATTGATATTTGGTTCTTAACATATGGTATCAGAGCTCAAGGTCTTGGGGTTTCACTGCTACATCTGAGACACTATGGAATTTTCACTATAATTTTTTTTCTACAATGATTTAGAAGGAATGACTTGGAGGATACTTAGTATACAGATCAAGGTACGTTGGGTTAAAATTTAAGCTCCCGAGGCCTTATAATTTCTGAGATACAACCTTTGTAATTAGATAGGGTTCTGGAATCATCCTGAATTGAGTCATTGCAGAATTTTTTGCTATAAATATTTTTCTGTAACGTTTCAGACCTTGAACTCCGGAGGATATTCTCAGAAATTAGTAAGGTATCTATGGTAGCAATTTAGCTTCTGGGTCATTTTAAATTTGTATATACACCTCGTGGAAGATAGGGTATCTGAATAGTCCTATTGACTAGTCTCAAGAAGGTGTTCTAGGTAAAACAATCATAAATTATTCCTAGAGTATCCAAATTGAGTGAGACTAGTTGCATTGGATAGTGGAAATCCCATATTAGTTCTGGTACAAGTTTCAGAATTTTATATCAATCAGTTTGTGCGGGGCACGCTATACAAGTGAGATCTCTGGAAAAGGCCAAAAATCAGCAAGTTGTAGGGAAGTTACCGTAAATTCCACTTGGCACATCCAATTTTTGTCAGACCTGTGGAATTGAAGAGAAGAAATATCAAAGACCTACAAAAAATAAAAGTTCATACTCAGAAGGGTCGAAATTTTGGAAATACAATAAAAGGAAGATTGTCTAGTAGAACGACCTCAAAATCAAGGTTTGAAGTGATACTTGGCCAACATGCCACCAAAAAAGGGAACTTCTACACCAAATAAGCCTCGAGACAATCCTACTTGGACTCTTGATGAAGGTGAATAAATGCGTAGAGACATAAATGATTTACAAAAGAAGACAATAACCAAAGATGAACTACAAGAGATGATGGATTCAATGGAAGCTAAATTGGATACTAAGATGGATGGTTTAAAAGGGGAGATCATGGAAGGATTGAAAATTTTCTTAATAGAGAGGACACTTGAAAGTGAAAATGTATCCCATGAAATTCATGATGCAGACACAAGGAAGGTGAATCAATAATGGAGAAAATCCAACTTTGGGTTGAAGACCAACCATGTTCCTAAGATCGATATGGGGAAGTTTGATGGCAAGGACCCAATCACATGCATACTTCAGATGGAGCAATTCTTTGATATACATAATGTGCCACATACACAAAAGGTATGAATTGTTTCTTTATATTTAGAACCCAATCAATTTGTATGGTATCGATGGCTTTGTTCTCGCAAATCACTCGTCACTTGGACAATTTTCACAGAAGAAATGATAGCACACTATGAGGATACAAGGAGCAATACCTTCTTTAGCCAATTGATAAATCTCAAGAAAAAGGGTTCAGTTATCGAGCACATTGAAAACTTCCAAATATTGAATATAAAGGTAACATATATTCCAGATGAGCACTTGATTGATGTATTCATAGGAACTTTAAAGGATAACATTCAACATGAGGTTTGCCTTTGGGAACCCAAATCATCGGAGAATGCATTTAAGGTGGCAAGAAATGTTGAAAGTAAAAATATGGCTATGACTACTAGAAGGACCAATCCTAACATCTATAGATAGAATAATGCTCCTTCTTCTAAAACACCTCAACCTACAAGGTTGACATCTCAAAAATTGGAGGAAATAAAAGAAAAAGGTTTATGCTTTAATTGTGATAACAAGTACAGTAAGGGACATAATTGTGGTGAGAAGAAATTATTCTACATAGATTGTGAAGAGGAAGAAGAACAAGAGAAAGAACCATCTCAAGATGAAAACGTAGAAGCAATTTCGTCTGAAGAGTTGACTCCCACGATATCGTGTAATGCATTGGATGGAATTAACACTCCTCAAACCCTCAAGATCGAAGGATACATCAAAAAGAAAAAGGTAATAGTCCTAATTGATTCTGGCAGTACCCATAATTTCATTCACTATAAATTAGACAAAGCTCTCAATTACTTTGTAAATCCAGTGCCAGAGTTTCAAGTAATGATTGCAGATGGAGGAACTATCTATTGCTCAAGAAAATGTAATAAGATCAATCTTACTATGGGGGAATATGTAATGAATAGTCCAATGATTGCTATACCCATGGGTGGTGCTGATGTTGTACTAGGAATCCAATGGTTACAATAATTAAGAACAATGGCTTTTAATTTTCAAGAACGTTTCATGAAATTTTCATTGGAAGGAAAATAAATTGAGTTAAGAGGTATAACAGGGAAACCCAGTAAGGTGATAAGATCTAATGGCATGAAAAAATTATTGAAAAAGGGGCATCAAGGCATTATTGCACAACTATGATCACTATATGTTCAAACATCTAAGCCATCTATTCCTCAAGAACTCCAAGGAATCATTGATAAGCATTCGAAAGTATTTTGAAGATATTCCCAAAGGTCTTCCACCCACTCAAAATCATGATCATAAAATTCACCTAATTCCTGGGAGTGTTTCTCCTAATATCAGGCCATATAGATACCCTTATGCCTAGAAGAGTGAAATTGAGCGCATGGTTGAAGAAATGTTAGAGGCTGACATTATTAGACCTAGCCAAATTTCTTACTCTGCACCAGTGGTAATGGTATTCAAGAAAGATAGCTCATGGCGTATGTGTCCAGATTATAGAGAGATCAACAAGATCACTATTAAAGATATGTTTCCCATTCCCGTCATTGATGAATTGTTAGATGAACTACATGGGGCAATATATTTCACAAAATTGGATCTTCGTTCAGGGTATCATCAGATTAGAATGAAGGAAGAAGATATCCCAAAAACAACATTCTGAACTCATGAAGTCCATTATGAATTTTTGGTCATGCTTTTTGGTCTTACAAATGCACCTTCCACATTCCAAGGGTTGATGAATTCCATTTTCAAGCCCTTCCTTCGAAAATTTGTGTTAGTATTTTTGGATGATATACTAATCTATAGAAAGTCTTGGGAGGATCATGTGCGACATGTTGACAAGGTGCTACAACTACTAAAGGAGCAACAACTATATGCCAAACAATCCAAATGTTTAACTTTGGAGTGAAGGAGGTAGAGTATTTGGGTCATATTGTATCTCATGAAGGTGTCAAGGTAGACCCTAACAAGATTAAGGCCATGATGGACTGGCCGATTCCCAAAACATTGAAGAATCTTAGAGGATTTTTGGGTTTGACAGGTTACTATAGCAAGTTTGTTCGACATTATGGAAGAATAGCAACAACTTTAATGACACTAACTAAGAAGGATGCATTTTCATGGACTCCAGAGGTAACTAAAGCTTTTGAACAACTTAAAGAGGTGATGTGAAAATCTCCTATCTTGACCACTCTAGAGGTCATAAAAACCTTTATTGTGGAATGTGATGCCTCAGGAAATGGAATTGATGTTGTCCTAATGCAAGAAGGAAGGCCCCTGGATTTTGAAAGTCGACCACTCAAGGGAAAGGACTTACACAAACCCATTTATGAGAAGGAAATGCTAGCAATACTACATGCATTGAAGAAATGGCATCCTTAACTAATAGGCTGGCACTTCAAGGTCAAAAAAGATCATGATAGTCTGAAATACTTCTTGGAACAAAGACTATTTTTAGAAGAACAAACAAAATGGGTAACCAAGATATTGGGCTATGATTTTGAAATCATCTATAAAAAGGGGAAGAAAAATGTTGTGGTAGATGCACTCTCAATAAATGATGCAGATGTTGAGGACTTTCTCTATGTTATCTCAATCATCCAACCAGATTGGATAATAGAAGCAAGGGATGAATGGAAGAATGACGAAAAGGTGTGGACTCTCTCTCAAAGGTTGTAGCAGGATTCCAGTGCATCTGATACATTTACATGGAAAAATGATTCGCTATGGTACAAATATTGCTTATATTTATGTAAGAACTCCCAACTCAAACAAAAGTTACTATTGGAATTGCACACCTGTCCAATAGGAGGGCACTCAGGATTTTTGAAAACCTACCATAGAGTCAAGAAGGATTATTTTTGGGATGGCCTTAAAACTGATGTTCAAAGGTTTGTGGCAGAATGTTTGGTTTGCCAACAAAATAAGGTGGAAAAAATTAAGACCACAGGTATGTTAGGATATTTAGACACTTAGGAGTTAGTTAAGATCTACTTGGTCTAATATGTCGTTAGGTAAAAGTGTGTTTCTTTAGTATGCATTAGTATGCATTTGTAGTTAGGAAATCCGACGGTCACAATATGTTCCCGACATAGAGTGATCCGACGGTT